>CAKAKR010060785.1:37433-52993 GCA_916700685.1 Adelosebastes latens
GAATGTGGTGAGACCACCAAAATTGAATAAAACTATGAGTGCAACCACAATGGAACCACATATAAAGGCGCTTTTAGATGAAATGCAAGGGTTCCTTTCCCTATTCCTGGAAAAAAACGTTTTTAGAGCAAACAATAGACCAAATGTACATTTTGTTTTGAATGGGATATGCAGCCTACTATGAAGAGGCACTTAATGTCAACACAAGTGTCGGAAATTACACTAAAATAGATGATCCCAGAACAGATTTCCTCATAGGTGGTGCTCCACTCAATATGAATGTCAGAAACCCTGTATGTTTCACACAGGAAAATAAAAAAAAACATTGATGAATTCCGCTTTATATGTTTGTGAGACCGATTAAAGGATGGAAAGAGAAGAGAAACAGGAGGAAGAGGAGGGCACACTGACTGCACTGGTGATTTTGGACAGTACTGCAGATTGGAGCAGACAGTAACAGACCAGTCCAAATGAATGTCCAGCATATGGCCCGTCTCAGTGGGATATTCAGTCCTCAACCACAACGCCCCCTTAAATATTTGCTTTCCCCTTGTCTCTTCTCTACACCCACACACACAAACACTGATGATCTCTCCATCCTCTATGAAGGAAATGATAGAAAAGAGACTGAAAAGATGATGATTTTTATGGCAGGCAAGCGAGGGAGATCCCAGTGGCTGTGTGGACGTGCAACAGCACAACAGGGTTGAACAGCGTGTTGAAACAGTTAATTCCTGAACATAACTTCATGTAAATCTCTCTCCCAAAGCCTAGACTTGCCAAAACACAGAGTCGCAGTGGTCAACTAGGGGGAATTAGATAAACATTACATCTTTTCTTGAGCACAAGCGACGTAATCTTGGAAACACTGAATCAGAATCTCAAAGGAATGACCGTCATTATTTTACAGGGTGTTAACTGACAATAGAAGTATATGTAGTAAAAAGGATCTTGTAAATACTCTGAAGTGGGATTCGCAGTAAATTAACCTCATATTTTTTTGTTCATTTTATAGCACACAAACAGGCTAAACAGCTGCTCTCTTTCTACCTCTATATCTCTTTGTAAAGCAGGAATTAGCCTTCAATTAAAAATTTGAGAAAATAACAAATAATAAGACAAACACAGAGAAAAGAGTGTGAAAAGTCATCCACCGCATTAAGGTAACCTTGTATAATGTCTGTAATGTAATTGCTATATACATATAAAAGCCGACAGAAAGAGGGTTGAGAGGCTGAAACTGTTTCTTAACTAAACTAGTTGTTAGACACTCAAAGTTTCCTTTTATGTTAACCTTAGGATGACTTAAAATTAAACTATGAGGCCATCTAGTGGTGTCTGCCTGCTATACGTGTTCCTATACACAGTATTGAGAAATATTCAAAAGTATTGTGTAATGAAAGGTATGAAATATGAAAATTAAGGCGAAAAACAAAATATAACCCATAAAAGGGATGTAATTTCATAAAAGAAAGTCTGTTTTGGGAGTAAAAATAATGAAAACGTGGAGTATTTGCAGCTCAAGATACAGGTCACAGAAATCTTTCCACTGGTCTGTGTTTCTCAACACTTCACCATCTCCATCGTCTCCTCCTTTAACCCTGGGATATTTTACCTTTCTTCTACATCTGCCACATGTTTTCGTCTTTTACAACCTTGTCTCATCCTCTCTGCCCTCTCTTCAGACTACAGAAGAAGACCACCTGTGCTCCGTTGTTGGGGTCACAAGTTTAAGTGAAAACCAATCCTCCCGTGGGAAGCGGCCAGAAAAGTGAGGGGTGCTATTTAAAGACCCCTCGATAATGAGGAGGGACGGGAGGAATCCTGGAGCCAGGTTCTCTTTCATCATAAACACACTCACACACTATAAACCCTGCACACATACCTCTCCACAGCCATAATAAATGCATCCAGCTGTAACTCCACCAGTCAAGTTTGCATTATAGAGCAAAAAACAAGCAAAAAAGAGATGCCTGTGTGCTACTACTCTACTGATGCAAATTGATGATCTTCCCAAACTTTTCTCTTAGGGCCAGTGTGTAGCATTTCGGGGGATCTATTTGCAGAAATGGAATATAATATTCATAACTATGTTTTCTTTAGTGTATTATCACCTGGAACTAAAGAATACTAACGAATCATTGTATAGGGAGTGGGTTCTCTCCACGGAGTCCGCCATGTTTCTACAGTAGCCCAGAATGGACAAAACAAACACTGGCACTAGAGAGAGCCTTTTTACGTTACCTGAAGGCCACCGTATTTCTCCGACACGCTTGTGAAACTGCCCTAACGTGAGCCGCAGAGTGCAAAAGCGTGGTACTGCCAGCCACCGTCTGACTTCTGTTGCTCCTAAAGTAGTGTTATTATGGTGAGGATGGTCTCTGAGCGAGGTGAACGGCGTTACCACGGTTTTACACTCGGCGGCTCACGTTACTGCAGTCTTGGAAAGGGAGGAGTGAGCAGAGGCGTACTCACTTGGTTGCAATCTGCAACCACACCACTATATGTCGCCAAATCCCTCACACTGTACCTTTAGAACAAATAAAAATCCAGTGAATTATTTAATTGTAATTTCGAATGCAGTTTCACCTTCAGTTTTATCTGAAACTACAGTAATATCTTGAAATACAGCAGATTACTCCTCGTATATCAAGATAATGACACTTGATTAATGAAAAAGGCAAGTTTTCTGACAAGAAAAACACCTTGAGGTCGTTGCGAGGTCCTTTTGTCCCTTCCAACAAATATAAAATTAGACTAACTGGTTATAAATTACATGTGGCTACCATGTGTTCAGGATCATTCTTAGAGATCCATTTTGGCAAAGTCTCTCGGGTTGAAACAGTCTGCCGTGGCTCCTCTTTCTGCCAGTGTTTATTAATAAACCTAAACAGAATTGAGGTAGTCATGGCCACACATAGCAGCACACTGACTGAGAGAGTGAGAGAGAGAGAGGAGGCTGGATCAACTGTCTTTACCCCCCCTCCTCCTCTCTAAGTTTATCTGCACACTCTGCTCCCGCTCACTCTTTGCTTTGTCGCTTGAACCTCAACTAATTTCTAACGGATTCATCGCGAGGATAACGCATGAGGCCAGAAGAAACAAGCATATACACAGAAGTAAGTACAATTATATTTCATGTTTACATGGTTTGTGTAATTGATTAAATCTGAATGGAAACTGCTGAAGAACACTAACCAATCATGCCGCTCCCAAGAGTCAACTTCCAAATAACTAACTCACTTATTCAGCCATTTAAAAAAACGATCACATGAAGCTTAAAAGAAAGTTATTTATTAATGTTTAACATAAGAAGAAAAGTAAGTGTTCTGAACGCTCAGCAGATATACTGTAGGCCTGTGCTGTATTTGGGTGGTGGAGGTCTAAAGGAATGTGACTTGTGCCTATGCCTGGCCTGCAGCAAGACAGCTGGTGACTGTCATGTCTTCCCCGGGGCTTTAGTCAGCCATGCATAGCACAACACTGTCCAGTCCTGTAGATTTTAGTACTCAATGTTATCTTTTATCTATAAAATAGATTAACTTTATGATCTGACCTCGTTTAACTCAAATGCTAGAGCTGCGTCTTGGTCGAGGAGGATTTGGCGAGGAAACAGTAGCTATGAAATGAATGTCACGCTTGTCTTCCGTGCCCTTTCTACATTACTAATCTCTGCCGATGACAGTATTGGGTCAATTTGATCAATTTACTCTCTGGGAGTCTCTGGCAAGTCTTGGCAAACACCTCAAAGGATGAAATTACAGCTACATTATTCACCAGGGGAGAGTGCAAATGCCCATCCGTCGGCACATTGACATGTTATGATAATCTGCTCTGTAATGTAATCCGTGTAATGCCACTTGTTGGAGCTCTAGAGCCGTTTGCGTGTGTTTATATAAGTGGTGTTGCAGATGCATGAGTAGGCTTGTTTGAGGTGTGTGTCTGATCATGACCAGCAGTCAGTTGGTCCCTTGGGTATGTAGCCTTGCGGGACAGCTGCTGGTAGCACACCCTCTGCCCCCTTGCCCAGCTATACATGAAAGCATCTGCTAAAGACATCAGCATAACTTATACAGACGTCTGGCCAAAATATAAACCCAACTTCACTGTTGACATGTCATCAGCGCAGGCCAGGACTAGTATTTTTGACACGACTGCCATCAATTAAAGCTATCACGTTTAATATGCATTAGCTAGGCTGTCTAACATATTCATATGCTTTTGTCAAGGGATGAGACGGTTGTAAAGGAGACTTATACATCAGAAGAGCCTGAACCAATGGAGGACGATAACGTTTCGTCTACTGGGTTCGAGCCTCTCTTCATTAAAGAAGAGGATGCGGATCCGAACAGAACCCTCATGGAGCAAAGAGAGCGGAGCACGGCACAACCTGGACTAACCTTCACAGAAACACAGCTGAATCAATCAACCATAATTAAGCCATACTTACAGGAGATGGATGACTTGCTGAAAAGCTGTGAGGGGCTGACCGGTATCCCGTTTGGCTCTCACTTCTCAGCAAGTTTCAATGAAACTAGCCTGACTGAATCAACTCGTAGCCACAGCAAAGAGGAAGATGCAATGGAGAGCTATGGAGACCCTCCCCAAGCATATCTTTCCACAAGCTACATCGACACACACATGGATGGGGCTGAAACAGAACACCAGCCAGTGCAAGGCCAGTCGCCAGTCATAGACAAGTGTGGAGTAACCACAGAAGCTTCTCAAATGCCTCTCACTTCGGCGGGAAACAAGCTGAGTGAAACCATGGTGCAGTACGAGGGTCAGCTGTTGGGGATGCTGGCCATGCTGGAGAGCTGCATGGAAGAGACTGGGATGGACTTTGAGCCCCAAGGCTGGGCTACAGATGCAAGCCAAGAATATGTACACATCAGTAAGAATCCTCAACTTCATAGGGGTACAACTCTGGTGCCCGTTCAGCAAGAGAGGCCAATGAAGATGGAGACCCAGCCGATGCAATTTGAGTCCTGGGCTGGTCAACATGCTGGGGGAGATGAAGTTTCCAAGCAAAGCAGAAATGACGGAACAGTGGGTTCGGCAACTAATGGAAGCCAGCGGAATCCTGTGCTTAGCTGTGACAACATGGCTGGATTCTCAATGGAAACACTGGAATGGCAAGACCAGGGGGTTCTTCATCCTCAGTTCAGGTTTTCTGGGCCTTCAATGCCAATAGATAGTACAGAAAATGATCCAATGTGCTGTGAGGCGACAAAGACAGAAGACGACATGAAGGGAGACGTAATTGGGATTGAAGTAGACGACAATGAAATGCCAGCTGAAGAGAGACAGGAGCTCAAGATGGACACCATCAATCTGAGATCTGGCATTAGTGAACTAGGCGCACTAGGGTCTCAGATGGAGGAGTGCATAGAGGAGGTGCAGCGGTTAGAGAAGAGGAGGAAGGAGCTGCTGACGGAGGTGCTGCAGTTGAGAGGGAATAGAGACAGAGAGGGGAGCAATGAGGAAGAAGAGGAGACAATTGATAGCAAAGTGGCAGAGCTGATGAACGCACTGAAGAAGGAGGAAGAGGGGAGAAGAGAGGAGAGGAAGAAAGAGATTCAGAGCCTCAGGGAGGAGAGAGCGGCAGAGGAGAAGATGCTGTGGAAAGTGAACCTGGAGAGACAGGGGCTGTACGAGGAGCTTAGAAAGCTGAAGAGGAGGCTGTTCGCCATGGCGAGGGACTGCGCTCACAACGAGGCTGCCCTAAACAACCAGCACCATGCGGTGGAGCTGCTAAAGAGAGAAGAGGTAAGAAACTCTTTATCTGTGCATCACATTTCAGAGGAAACCTGGACATAAAAATCTCTTTCTTCCAGGAGAAGCTGCAGTCGCTGGTGCTCCAGCTGACAGAGGAGGGCTCCCAGCTCAGGGCAGCTCAACAACAACAGCTCTTAGATCTGCAAGTACAGCTTCATATCCAGAGCTCCAGTCAGACCTCCAACACCCAAGACGAGCTGACCCAGTGCAGGAGGCACTCCTGTGGAGACATCCAGCAGTATCTGCAGGGCGGGCTGAAAGCACTGGAGGACAGGTGCGGTCACTGTCTAGTGCTGCTTTTGCCAGACTAAAAATCATGTTTTAAAAGTTTTTATTACACGGCTTTGTTGAATACTCGATTCTGATTGGTCAATCACGGCGTTCTACGGTCTGTTATTTCTTTATAGTAGACCGTCGCTATTTATAACACACCATTGCTATGAATGCAGTTCTGATGTTTGTCGTTTTTGTGTCAAATTATTGATTTAAGTAGCCGTGTAATAAGTGGGATAATGTACAGCTAGTGGGTCATTGTTGTGAAATAAACCCCTTCAGGGTGGTCCTCGACGCTCCAATTCAGGACCATACAAGACCCCTCCGCTTCTTATCGGGGTCTGCATCGCTCTGAATGAGGGCGTCAAGAACCACCCCTCCGCCCCGCGTCATGCCGCATCGCCCTGTCAGGATTTATTTCACAACAATGACCGGCTCGCTGTACATTATCCCTTACTTATTTGGTCCCCATAATTTTTCACATCTTCTTTTTTTGTTACACTTTAAACACAGACCTTGAAGGCCTTAACACACCGAGGAGTTTTTTTTCATGCGATTAATTCCTACGTTGATATATTTTTTGTCAGTTGTTTTTGTCATGAATACTTTTACACAAAATGCAAATATTACGCAGCGAAAAAAGCGACACTTTTTGTACATTTTTCAGAGCTTTCGCACAGCGAATAAAAGCATTAACCAATCATGTGGTGCAGAAACGGCTGAGTTGCGCCTATATTTATGAAACAACACGGAGGCTCCATAGAACAAACCAGCATGGCAAACTTTATTACTCTTTTCAACAAAGGCAGCTCAAACCAGATCCACTCCTTCCGTTCTTACCTTTCACATTAAAAGCCTTAGATATATAATATTCACAGGCGAGTATTTCACATTTTCATGTCGTGTCTGATTAAATGTATGTATCTCATTGAACTTTTAATGATTGTTTTGGCCAGGTATGAACCCATTTTGCTCATATTGCTGAAGAGAAGGGAGACAACAGCCGCAGCACTGGTGAAAGCCAAAGAGCAGGCCCAGGAGCTGAAGGCCCAGCTGAGACCCCTAAAGGAGGAGATCCAAAAGCTGAATCTCCAGAGGGCTTGCCTGGAGGAGAAACTCAAACTAATTCACATACAGAGGAGAGAGGATGTGGGGCAGTACAAGGTAAGCAAGATGGCGAAGGCAGAGCCAGAAGGTGGGGGCTTAGGAAGTAGACAAATTGTCCTTTAACTGTACATCAGTAAAAATCACTGTCATCCGATACACAAAACAATAACGCTATATGCCGTTCTTACAGGAGACCGTGTACTTTCTGGAGGACAGCAGCAGAGAGGTGAAGGCAGAGTTAAAGATTCAGAAGAGAAAAACCAAAGAGACAGAGGAGCTGAGAGACAGCCTAAACAAACAACTACAACTTTTCAGGTAAGACATGTTATTCTGTATCATACTTTAAAAAATCATTAAGGGAATAGCTCTAATTAAAACATTTTTCTTACAGGGCTGCCATTGAGGACCATAACAAGTGTGACGATGAGGAGGAAACATGATTGTATGATCTTGATTAAAAAAAACTGAGTTCTGTGATTTAATAACAAACTGATTATTTTTTATCTGCAACATAGTGAACTCCAAGATTCAGTTACTGCACTTTACACACATTAAGAGACATGCTGTTGTTAAAACAAATAACTAAAAATTGACTAGTTTTATTTTAGAACAGACTGCAGCTTGTAGAGGGTTTTTTATTATGAATAAAGGCTTTTGTGTTCGTTGTAATCCAAGTGCGACTGATGAGTTAATGTCTCTGCATGAGGAGCGGAGAGGGCTTCATGTACTTATAAGGGCAACATGGCTGAAGAACTAAACAGTGGGACACAGACTAATAGAGTGTGAGTAAGTTCGAAGCGCCGAGGCGTCACAAAAAAAAGGTCTGAGTTAAGTGTCAGGAGGCGTAACCGACTCTTTCACCGAAAGGATTATTTAGGGTTGTTTAAAAATACTTCCAAGCTTAGCAAAGCGCTGATCGTATTAATGAGATAGAAAAGTAACACATTCATATTGAGAAATGTTAACAAAGCAGACCCAAAGACCAATGAAACACATTTTATTAAGAATGCACTCACTGTACAATTACAAAATATTGAACATAAAAAAAGTTCAACCGCTAATCTACATCACGACAACATTTAAATGATTAATGTATGACTACGATGAGGGGAGGTGGGAACACAAATGGACATTTCAAACCGAGTCAATTTATTCAGAAGCAGCTGGTGTAAAAATCCAGAACAATTAGGTGATGACCAGACTGAAGCAGGGAAAATATGAGACATTTTAGGACCATATGTTAGCCTGCAAACAACCTCTATCACAGTCAGAGTAACTGTCACTATGCTGGACTGCAATTTACTTAAAACATGATTCTTCTGCAACATTTCCAACATGTGCAGAGGGAGCTGTTTACACTCTTTAACAGCAGGTTATTGTGAATTACCACTTGGTGTGGGCTTTCAGTATGATCACCATCTTCAGTTCTAGACGAGCATTTAATTTATTATTAAAAAGGCGTTCGCTAAAACATTTCAGTGTACGAGGGAGAGCCAATTTGATTTACAAAAATATATCTTTTATGCGCAGTGCGACAAACATGAGCGAGATTCTTCCGGGAATAAGTTACTCAGTTAAAGGAGAGTTCTTCACTGTGAGTATTGAAAAAAGGGATTACATGATTATTGTCTTTCTTGTATTTACAGTGATTTACAGCATACAGTGTCCCACGGTAAAGTAGAGAAAGGAAGGTGGGAAGCAGTAGCTGCATGGAAGTACGGAGGTGGCAGTTTGTGATGAGGTTGTAGGTTAAGAGGAGTTACGCTGTAGCTTCAGGGTCTGTTGAACCCTCTGGATCTTCATCGTTGTAGATGTTCTCAGCCTAAAAAGAGAGTCAGTGTGTCAATCATTCAGCCACATACTGTCAAGTTGTATTTAAGAGTCAGTTGCATTTTTTAATTTCAGGTTTCAACCAGAAAAAGATTAACTGTGGTGCTTTCAAAGAGACAAATTTTTACCAACTACATGTTTAACTTCTAGCTTTTCTGACATCTATCATAGTAATGTTACAGCAAAGACATTTTAGTAGTGTAGAAAAGTATTATAAAGTGAAGGAAGTAAACACACAACTGGGTTAGTACACTTACCATTCCTGTCTTCTGTCTCCTCACTTTGCCCTGACTGATTGTCCCTCCAAATGATATATCAAAAATCCATCTCGACTGAGATTTCCTATTTGCAGTCCTTAGCTGAAATGTCAGGAACTTCCCATCACACGACTTTTCCCTGCAAATTCACTGTCGCCTGCTCTGATCCACATGTTATAGTTTTGGTAAGAGACATCCTGAGAGCTGAGTCGCCTGCCGTCTGTGATATAAACATGTTTGCTGCAAAATTCATCATCTCCTATATTGTCTTTGCGGAGAAATACTTCCCTCTAAGAAGGAATTGTGTCCTCTGCCTGTCCGTCGCTAACATGCTTTAATAAAATGTGGGCTCAGCCGTCTTACCATCTGCCAGACTTGCATAATGTTGTCTTCAGACACCGAGCAGATGACCCAGGGCTCGTTGGGATTCCAGGAGAAGTCAGAGATCTTAGCGGTGTGGCCTCCATGGATAAACTAGTAGATAGAAGAAAAGCCACCACTTTCATTATTATGATACAAGCTGGTGTTAGCAATAATAGAGAATCTCAACTTCTAAAGTTCAGCAGGCTTCAATGAGACTCACCAGTAGCTCGGGTGGGCCATCCTCTGCATCTTCTGGTGACTGCTCCTCTCCGATTTTACTACAAAAAACAGGCAGAAGAGTTAAATTTGGTACCCAACAATGTTACAGTATGACTAACCCCCGATGTCCTCACTGGCTAGAATTGCAGGGGATCATCTCTGGCAACTGGCAATGGAGCCTGAATGCAACAAAGCTGAATTCGGTGGAGATTGGGAGTAAGAGGTTAAGTTGTTTACCTGAGGTCCCAGACGTTGAGGCGGCGGTCTGTTCCACTGGATGCCAGTATGGTCTCATTATGAGGTGACCACTGAACCTGCAACAGCCAGTCAGAGATTCAAATTAGGTCACCCTGAACAGCAACGCAGACGTACAATACTGAAAATCTCAAGATTTTGTCAGGAACATTTATCTTAGCTTACATGTGAAGTGTTGATAATTCAGATTTATGATAACTTTTTGACTTATACATCAGAGATTCTTCCAAGCACCAGGAAACCGTTTTGTCCTTACAACTTGAAACTGCATCATTGTGGTCCAAATTCATCCTTTGTCTTTTAACTGACTCTACAGATTTGCACACAAGACATCCTGCTATCATTATTTCAATAAAATGTCACTGATAAATATCCTACCTGGAAGATCTCATCCTTGTGTGACTCGAAGGAATGCAGCTTCAGTTTCAGGTTTCTCAAGTCCCAAAGAGCCACAGTCTATGAGTGGGAGAAAGATACAAAACAGCAACATTATAATCAGTATTCATTTAGTCAAAGAGTTATTAAATGCACATGATATTGCAGAATTATACACCATGTCGTAAATTAAACGAAATAAGGACAATTAAGATATGGTGGCATATTGTATTACCTTGTCTGCAGAGCCGGAAGCGAGGATGAACTCGCTGTAAGGGTTGAATGACAAACAGTTGACCTCTGCTGTGTGGGCGTCTACTGCATGGCTGGGTTTGGATGTGTTGTTTGAACGAGTGTCCCAACTGAGGAGAAAAATGACAAATGTTCATAGACTGAAGATGCAAGATCCTGTAACTTTTCAGGTGAATCGTTTCATCTGCCTGCCAGATTTGACTCATCAGCAAGCTTCTTACATCATGAGCTTCTGGTCATCTGCTACAGATCCGAAGAGTGACTCGTGAAGCAAGTGCCAGGAGACGTCTTCCACCACAGCAGTGTGACCAGTGAAGATTGTCTTCGCCTCTACTATCTTCCCCTCCTTTGGCACAGCACTGATGTCCCACAGACAGATTGTCTACAGATTAGAAAAGATGACATAAAAACCCATCAATATTCCAGATACCATGTTTGAACATTTCATGAAATACAGTATGAGTTTATTGTTAGGAGTATGTGCCACTAAAATTGGTAATCCAATAAAACTCAAGAAGATACTTGATAATGTTGTAATACAGCAATGAAACCTGACTTTTCTCTTACATGGTCATCTGACGCACTAAGGAGAGAGCCGGACAGATTTGGATTCCAGGAGAGACCGTAGCCTTCTTTCTGATGGCCTCTGAGACGCAGATCAGGGTGACACTCTCCAGAAGCATCTGTGGACAACGAAAATAATGCAAACTGTCCATTTCTTTCACAGCATGAACAAAAGCAGATACGCAGTAATGAGGATGTGTTAAACAAAATACTTTCAGTTGGTCAAAAGGTACCAATTAGCCCTCTTTACTTTCAAAACGTGTTCAAACAACATGCCACCTTTAGCAGTGTCTTGTGTTGTGTGTGTGATCTATGTACCTGGCTTGGAGGGGTGCTTGGTGTAGTCAAACACCAGCACTTCTGAGGTGGGGGTCTTGGTGGCGATGATGCAGGGGTTCTGGGGCATGTAGCGGGCACGGTTCACCTCTCCTTCATGGTTGATCTTGATTTCTATCTCGATCTTGCCACTCACTGAGCCGAAGCCTCCAAACTCTGCAGGGAAATACAAGAAAATATGTTTACAGACACAATACGGAGGCAAGACACACTTTTCTGCCCTGACCCACCAAGCCCACTGTTGGCCGTTAACCAGTATGAGGCCGTCGTTGAGCGTCTGTTGCCTTAGTTTTTGCAGTGAGTCCCGCACGGTCGGATCTAGTCGGATTGGCTGTTCGGCTTAAACGAATCAGAGCACGAGAAGAGAAACAGAAGTGAGAAAAGCAAGTAAACCAGTAAAGTCAAGAGGAAAAACAAGGAAGGCTCTAATTTTTCATCATCATCTCATCTGATCATTCCAATACACAGATATTTTCAAGACATGGCCATCTGGAATGACTGCTAAGTGAGAGTGGTGTGAAAATGGTCGGCAAACGCTGCTTTATTTCATGTATGTATCATAACAACGGCTTGTATATCCGCCGTCCTCGGTCTTCCGGTTTCCCTTTATGAATGACGAATACAGACTACCGCTACCTGCCGGTGTGGAGAGTTATTTCTTTTTTTTTTTTAAACTTTATTTTTTGGGGGCATTTTTACTATTTTTATTGACAGTGGATAGAGTCTTGGAAAGGGGGAGAGAGAGAGAGTGGATGCGGAAAGGGCCACAGGCCGGATTCGAACCCGGGCCACCGTTGTCAGGACTGAGGCCTGATACATGGGCGCCCGCTCTACCGACTGAGCTAACCAGGCGCCCGTGGAGAGTTATTTCATCTCACACAGGTGCAGAAAGTACGTGGTAGTCGGCCGTTGGCTGAAGTCTTTGCGGTTTGTTCGAGTGCAACTTTTTGGCCAAGACAAAGGCGACGTGAGGCAAGAGGTGGCCTTCATCGCTGCTAGTTCTATGATGCCGATTTGGTGTGTCTGGGCCTTGGGAAATTGAGTTAGGAACAGTAAGTTTAAAAGGGTACAATTTACCCAAGAACACCAGAATGCCATATCAGTGGGTACTCATACTAAAGGAAACTATGTTACATGCAACAATCACATTTTAATGCTTTCTGAGGTGTTGATGATTTACAGTGCCTAATAACAACTTAAACTGTCACTTTTTTCATTAAATGGCTTCAGAATATCATTCCATTATTATTATACCACATTAATCAGGTTATGTCCATGTTATCGGTCTTTTTAAAACACGTGGACCTCATATAAATATACACTACATTGTCTGCCTGTCTGAACATCCATGCTTTAGCATTCAGCATCTCCCACCTCCTTTTTCGCTGTCATAATGTGAGGCTTCAAACTGGGCGTCATCATTGGGTAGCTGAACGCTGGCAATGACCAGGTGATTCTGCTCATCAGATGTGTGAGTGCCCAACACCAGCCGGTGCACACTGTAATCCTTCCCCTCTGGCCTGGTAATGGGAGGAAAATAGCTTTATCATTAATGTTATTCACACTTTTAGGACAGAGTGCATGTTACTACTGGTCGAATGTGTGAAAAGCATGTACCTGGAGACATCAGGGAGCCACTGAGCAGTCAGGCTGGGCCACTCTAAAGCGTGGGTCATAACCAGGTCGTACAGGAAGGGAGTGTTTTTCTTCCAGATCTTGTACTCCTCATTTATCACCCTCTCCTCAACCGCATCATCAAATGCTCCTGCTGAGAGAGAGGAGGACACAGAGTTGAGTAACAAATGTCAGCTGAAATTGTTTACAGGATTTACCTTCCCAAATTTCACAGTCATTAGTACACCTTTAAGAAACTTTCAAAAAAAGTTTTTAGAAATAGTTCTATGCATCGCCAGGAAGTGTATAGCAATTACATGGAAGTCTGATTCCCATCTCCTCATATCTAGATGGCTTCTGGAAATGAACAGCTGCATTCCACTTGAAAAGATCACATATACCCTGAGAAATGAATACAACACCTTTCTGAAGATTTGGCAACCTTATTTAACCTATATGGACTCCTTACCAACACCTATATCGGATTTGATATAACAAAATTGTCAGACTTGATACATCATTAGTCATCTGAATAAGTCAGAACACTGCATCTCGTTATTTATGATTTCTTTATTTGTGTATTGAATTTGTTTTTTCCATATCCTTTTTAAGTCAATTGATAGTTAACTAGCCTACTCCTTTTGAGTTTGGTTCTTTTTCAGTTTGTATGTGGGTGGGATAGGGAGGGAATTTGGAGCCATTTTTGTGTGAGTTTGTATGTTTTGTATATTTGGTTAACTAAAAAATTTGAAAATAAAATATTTTAAAAAACAAATGTCAGCTGAAATAGTTGTGGAACTATCATTCAACCATTTTGCAAGATGCGTCTTATGTTAGAGCTTTCATTGACTGAGGGTGCCAATTTAATATTTGGGAAGCTGCCAGTGTATTTCAGCGATAGTCATTAGGCATTATTGATGTTAGTTAATGTTTTGGCACTTCATCAACTGCTATTGAAGAGTGCAAACGACAAAATAATGACTCAAGGCAAGGCAAGGCAGCTATAGTTGTATAGCACATTTCAGCAACAGGGCAATTCAAAGTGCTTTACATAAACATTCAAGAACATTGCAACAAAGTGCAAAAGAACATCAAGACATAATTAAAACAGTTATAAAAACAGTAAAGATTAGAAAATTAAAAACAAGCTAAAAATAAAAGCTAGGACAGAAGCTAAAATAGAATATAACACACGAGTAAAATCTCTAGTGCAGTATAAGATCATTATCTGGTTTAATAAAAGGCAGCAGCAGCAAACAGGAAAGTTTTAAGCTTTGATTTAAAAGAACTCAGCGTTGTAGCGGTCCTGCAGGTTTCTGGGAGCTTGTTCCAGATATTTGGTGCATAAAAACTGAACGCTGCTTCTGCATGTTTAGTTCTGACTCTGGGGGACACTAAGCAGACCTGATCCAGATGACCTGAGAGGTCTGGATGGTTCATAACATAGCAGAAGATCAGAAATGTATTTTGGCCCTAAACCATTTAGTGCTTTGTAAACCAGCAGGAGTATTTTTTAATCAATTCTCTGAAAGAGACAGGGAGCCAGTGTAGAGACCTCAGAACTGGACTGATATGATCCACAAGGCCTGACTGATGTTCACTATGTAGCAGTATGTGTTCAGATCACCGTTAGCTCACCAGGCTATCATCATTATGCTCCTGCTAGTGTTAACTATGATTATAACCTTAACTTGCAACGAGGGTATATAGTATGTAACATCAGATGATGTTAAGAGAAGAACTGCGAAATGAAACGGAGATTTTTACAGCTCACACATTGAAAATGCAGCCGGCTTTTGTTGTGACTGATCACGGCCAGCTCAGCCGGCGCTACGGTAGCTAGCTGCTAGCCGGGTAGCTAACTAGCTAGCTAAGACATGTCAGTTATCACCCTGACAACAATGTCTTCTTCTCACCTTCCTTGTCCGCCATCGTGCAGGTATGTTAAGTAGCCGCTAGTCCACTTTAGAGACTTTAGAATAATTGAGCCAAACAAAGCGTTTGTCTTAGGTGCTCCTCTCTGGTGTGCTGCTCAGCAGACCCCCGGTGCTGTTGGAAGCACAGAGTGAACGATGCTAAGCTAAGCTAACAGCTAGCAGCTAACTGATCAGCCGACTGTGAAAGACGTGTGGGTGCGTTCGCGCGCTCTGTCCAAGCGGGAGGGCCGTCCTCCCACGAGCGCAGCGGCTGTGCTCGTGCTGACCAGCAGAGGGCAGCAGGAGGAACGTGTGATGCTGCCTTCAGGTACCAACATAGCCAGAATGAATGAATGAATGAATGAATGAATAAATAAAAACAATGAATGAATGAATGAATGAATAAATAAATAAATAAAAA
>CAKAKR010060786.1:0-16944 GCA_916700685.1 Adelosebastes latens
CTCAATGTCACTGGTGAGTTGAGAGCAGCTCCTGATGAGCCCAGACCTCAGAGACCAACAGTGAGTCCACAACCAGAGAGTCGGGGAAGGATCGGCCTCTACGTTGGACTGGGACTGACAGCAGCAGCTCTCTGTGCTGGACTCTGCTTTGCCTTCATACTTTCTTTTACTAAATCTACTGATAAGAAAGGAAACATCTGTGCAGTCGTATAGAGAATGCTTCCACCGTCCCAGATGTTGGATGTCAAACAACATCAATTTTGACGGTTTTGGGAAAATGACCATTAACATCACCTCAGAAGTTGTGCTGAGACGAAACATCTAAACAGTCACCGTCTGGTTGATGGGACTCCATTCAAGATCCTCCATTGTAAAACCTGTAAAGCGTCATATTTGTCTCAGTCATCATCACTGTATGAAGAGTTTCTCATTCACATTTAGCTGTAAGTTGGTTCAGTCATTGATCTCTCTGTTCTCCAATCAGCTGTTATCAATCATCTCATGTCCTCTGATGGAGATTGTTACGATGCACTGCCTTACATGTAAAGTTCATATTGTAAATAAATGCTTATTTATATGAGAAGTTGTTCTGAAGCTATTTTGTATATACATAAAGTTTGAACTAAATCTAAAATGTAAACACCTGAGATCTCTCCAGCTACCAGTCCTCTCTCCATTCCTGGTCTACGCTGGACTTGAACCGGCCACCCTCCGGTCCCCCAAGTCCCCACGGACTTTAAAGTAAAAGTACCGCCCGCTGTGAGTTTCTGTAGTACATCTACTGAGGTACTGATATACTGTAGACCTGTAGGCCGACCAGTGTAGCCAACATGAATACTCCTGCATTACTGCTACAGACCAGCAGAGGGAGCTCTTTACTGGAAGTCAAGAGGTCTTGTTTAGAAATGCTCACCTGTCTGCAGGTTACAGCTGGGAGGCTTTAGGGAATATAGACGACTTTTTATTTTAATTCTCATCTGAAATCTGCCTCACATGAACTCTGACTGCAGGATCTGTGTTGAGAGATATAAAATCACTCAAATTAGATGCAAATAGACTAAAAATAGATGCAGAACGACAACAAAAAGTTGCAAAAAGACTTAAAATATAAGCAAAATTACTAAATATAGATTCAAAATGACTTCAAAAAGATGCAAAACGACTAAAAAATAAATTCAAAACGACTAAACTAAAATATTAATGAAGTGTTTACATATTTTTATTTAATCTCAGATCTCTTTAATCCTCACACAAAACAACAAAACGATGCAAAATGACTAAAAATAGATGCATAAAGACTAAAAATAGATGCAAAACCACTACAAAAAGATGCATAAAAACTAAAAATAGATGCAAAACTATTACAAAATGATGCAAAACGACTAAAAAAAATGCATAAAGACTAAAAATAGATGCAAAATGACTAAAAATAAATGCAAAAACACTACAAAATGATGCATAAAAACTAAAAATAGATTCAAAACGACTAAATTAAAATATTAATGAAATGTTTAGATACTTTTTTCCCCCTTAGGTATAACTCTTTAATCCTCACTGTTATAAACTCATTTTGATCTCGTCAGCTTCCCATGAATAGCAGATAAACAGCACATGCACATCAACGGTGTGATCATGTGTAGAAACTGTGGTTCATGTTGATGATATTCAGGTTCAAACAGAGAAGAACCAAACAGTGTTGTTTGTGGGAGTTTAGGTGTTAAACGTTGACTAGTTCTACTTCTTCTACTACGGACAGAGGGAGGAGGACAGGAGGACAGAGGAGAGAGGACAGGAGGACAGGAGGAAGGACTGATACTGACTGATGTCTGTGATGTCAGTCTTTATAAACTTCACTTAGTATTTTCATGTCAGGAATGTGATTCATTTATTAATATGTTAGATTGTTTCCAGTGAGATATTTAGGAGTTTATATGGTGACTTTGCTGTTGTAAACATTACTGTTGCTGTTCTAGAAACAACATTTAGCCTAGTTATATATTAAATACAGTATATGTATATGTATATGTATATGTATAGCTATTATGCACACTTATATATTTGTTTATTTATCACAAGTTATATCGTCATCGCAATATTGAACATCGCACATGGCAGATGTTCCTCATATGGTGTAGGCCTAGTGTGAGAGGCTGCCCCTTGTGTAGTATGAGAGTTGTGTGGAAGAGTTTAAGTGCCAGTTCTAGTGCTACCTCTTTGTACAGCGTGGCTGTGGCTGACAAGTCAACAATAAGTAATATTCTTATTAGGAATAAATTTGCCTCCTGCGTGAACTGTGCATTGCTGAATATGGTAGGCCTACGCTACTGTATTTTAACATCGGTCATAATGGTGGTAATTGGAGAGACAAATATTATCTGAGGTGGTACTTGGTGAAAAAAGTTCGAGAACCACTGATGTTGATGACATGATAGAGGTCTGGCTCCTGGCTGAACTCCTGAGCTGCATTTCAGTGACACAGCGGACTGACGCGCATGTATCTGCGCGTCACCGGCGCCCTGCAGGTGGGAGGGAGGAGAAGCTCACAGATGGTTTTACTGTCACAGACTGTCACAGTGTCGGTGGTGCGGGTAACCTGTCCACCATGAGACACCGGCACCGCGCGCTCAGCTGCCTCTCCATCGCGCTGCTCCAGCTGCTGCTGCCGCTGCCGCTTCCGCACGGTCCGGGGCGCGTGGCGCAGCTCGCGGTGTTGGCGGCGGAGTTGTCCTCCTCTAAGACCGACCTGGACTACGAGTTCGGGGACTACCGGGGGAAGTGGTGCCTCGACGACCACGGCTTCGTTTACGGACTCGGAGAGGTCTATTACCCGAGCCCCACGGCGTGTCCGTGCACGTGCACCGCGGACGGTCCCGTGTGCGTCCGACCCAAGTGTCCCCGTCTCCACCCCCGGTGCACGCGGATGAGGTATAAGGCGTGCTGTCCGGTGTGCGAGGCTGTGGCCCGGGTGTGTGTCTACGGGGGAAGAACGTACAGGCTCCTAGAGGAGTTCAGGGTGAGACACATACACACTTATATACACCCCCCCACCACAGTAAAGTATTAGTAGTAAATTGTACTTAAAGTATCAAAAGTAAAAGTACTCATTATGCCAAATGGCTCCATTGAAAGTGTTCCATTTATTTTGTAGCCTATTTATTATTGGAACTGTATTCGTGGTCGGGTAGAGCTACATTTGAACAGCTTAGTAGTATCATCTAAAGCAAATTATGAGATAAATGTAGTAGAGTAAAAGTGTAAAGTAGCAGAACATGGAAATACTCAAGTACGAGTATTGTATTTTGTTACATTTCACCACTGGATATAATTATTGACATGTAAACACCCAAAAGTGACCATGTTATATTCATATTAATGAATAGAATATTTGTGCATCATCATTGCTGGATTAAGCCGAGGGCTCCCCCCCCCATCGGTTGGTGCACATGCAGCTTCATTAATCCAACCCTAACCCTGCAGTGGGTCAGTTACTATCCATCCATCCATTATCTCTAACCACTTATCCGGTTCAGGGTGGCGGGGGGGGGCTGGAGCCGATCCCAGCTGACATTGGGTGAAGGCGGGGTTCACCCTGGACAGGTCTCCAGACTATCACAGGGCTGACACATAGAGACAGGCGACCATTCACACTCACATTCACACCTACGGGACAGCTGGAGCCGATCCCAGCTGACATTGGGTGAAGGCGGGGTTCACCCTGGACAGGTCTCCACGCTGGGACAGGTTCACGCTGGGCATCACAGAATGGTCGCAGAAACTCAACAAGAAAGTCGAGCACATCCAGGGACGTCATCGATAGGCCAACTTCTTCCAGCTTTTCACGCAGCTCTCGGTACGCCGAGATAGACGGTGCTAAATCTTGTGTCCCCCGTTTGCATCGCTGTTCTCCACAGCAAAGCTGCCGAGCCCGACTTCTTTACGTGCTTCACCAATGCTTTGGCAGCTTGCAGAGAGTATGCCAGGTCTGGGTGCCAGCTGTGCCAGCTGTGTGTGATGAAGGGGGCGTTGCACAGCAAGGTGTTGTACAGGTGATCCTGGCAGTCCAGTCGTCGGTATAGATCAGGGGTCAGCAACCTGCGGCTCCGGAGCCACATGCGTCTCTTTAGCTCCTCTCCAGTGGCTCCCTGTGGATTTTTAAAAATGGAAATCAATAACTGTGTTTTGTTTACATTTTCATTTTTATTTATCATTGTTGTAGGTCTATGGTACGACGGTACGACGGAGTATTAGGTCCACATTGAGGAAAAAAATAAATAAATCTGAGATATAGAATAGAATAAAGTCATAATATTATGAGTATAAAGTCATAGGTTTACGAGATAAAAGTCGTAATATTATAAAGTAGTAATTTTACGGATTATTTTCTTTTTTTGTCGTAAAGTTATGACTTTATTCTCGTAATATTTAGACTTTTTCTCGTAATGTTACGACTTTTTTTCTTGTAAAGTTATGACTTTATTATCGCAATATTAAGACTTTTTTTCTCGTAATAATATGACTTTATTCTGGAAATCTCAGATGTTTTTTCCCTCAATGTGGCCCTCATACCCCGTAGTACGTTATCTCTTTGGCCCTCACTGCATTAGACTTATATACTATATTATATACTTAGACTATAAACTGTGTTACCTTCATCACAATGCTCAAATGTTTTGCGGCTCCAGACAGATTATTTTTCTGTCTTTGCCTAAAATGGCTCTTTTGATAGTAAAGGTTGCTGACCACTGGTATAGTCTGAGGGCAGACATTATGTTTGATCCCTGGTCTGTCACCCACACCACTTTATTGAGCGCGCTAATGTCTAGCCCGTATTCTGTTAGCATTCGGATTATTTCTCTCCTGATATTCTCGCCCCGTTTTAGAATTTTCTGGCTGGAAACACCGCCGCTGTCGACACTTTGCTCATCAGTTTGAACGCCGTGTCACGTAATGACAAGTGATTGTCATGTAGTTTAAGTTGTGATAATCTTGTGTCGAGATGTTCCAGATTTCAGTGGTCATTACAGCTGTATTCACTTCACTTCACATGTTATTTAGCTGCTCAATCAACTGCTCGCGTGTCTTTGCATCCAGCTCGTGGCACCGCCGAGACACAGATGTGGGGTCAGGCAGTATACTTTGCTGGACAAAAAATATCCAGCACCATGCTAATGATCCCCTGAGCTAACTCCACAAATCCCTCTCCTGCGATGCAACGAAACGGTCTTATATCTTTGCAACAGTATGCGACACATTTCTCTATGACCTTTGATTTGGCTTGCTGTGAGATTTTTTTTGAGGATGTAGTAGCGAAGCCAGTAAGAGTAGTCTGTAATTGCTGCCCTTGTGTGTGTTTGTTGGACATGTGACCTACCAGTCACCTCCGCCATGCTCTCAGTTCTTGACTGTAATTACACCAAATGGTCACAATTAATGAGGCAATTGATTGTTCAGATGGCCACATGTAAAAAACTTGAAATCGATGACGTTCAAATTGTTTGTGTGTTGCAGTTGTCGAGGTGTGAACGATGTCGCTGCGAGGCCAACAGAGAGGTGTACTGCAGCATTTCAGACTGCCCCGCCCCTCACTGTGTCAACCCCACCTACGAACCCAACCACTGCTGCCCCATCTGCAACGCTGGTGAGACTCACACGCCGCTTTCTCTGCGTCACTTCAACACTTTGGTCCACGAGTAGCTCTAAAACTGATGTCAGGATGTGCCTTAAACTCGCTGTGGACGTTCACGATCTACAAAGGACTACTAATGGGTTCTATGGTCACCGTTGGATCTTTCCTCTCGCTCTACTCTTGAGCGACAGTTTCCACACGCACACAGCTAATTACAACTATTTAAAGGGACTGTTTATAAGAATCAGAAATGTCTTGTTAACAGCGACACCTGTGGCCGTTAAGTCAACGAAAGTCAGCGTCCTGTTGTTCGTGCTTGTGCTCGCTCTACATAGACATGAACGAGCATCGGTCAAAACAGTGAGGCGACACACGTCAGCTAAAACCACAATATCACTCTATATTTCAGCTGCTTGGCAGTAATGTTAGCTGACCAGACGAAGGTCTCTCCATGAATCAATGCTGATCCTAGTGTTGGCTTTTCCTGCTTCAGCCTCCCGACCGCGGTCGGAGGGAACAGGGGAGACACCAGAGTTTTGGTCGGAGACAATAACGATTCTCGCTGCGGAGCCCCGTCACTTCACAAGACACGGGAAACCTCTGTTGGTCTGGAGGAGCTGCAGCAGTTATTTCTGCACAAACGTCCACTGTACATTCACTAGATATTCTCAGAGCTAAACTAACTCTTTTGCAGTGTGTAGTGTGCGCGCATGCACGTGAGAGTGGAGCGAAACAGTGAGAACGAGCGCGGTGTGTGAGTGAAGGCAGGCAGAGGAGCAGAGGAGCAGAGTACAGCAGAGACTCCGGTCCTGGAGACCAAAGCTACGGTCTCCCCCGCGTCCTCCGACCGCGGTCAACACTGTTTGACAGACGGGCTTCACTAGATACAACCAAGAGGTTTTGGTGCTTCCGTGTAGTTTGTGTTGGAGTCTGAGTCTGAACAGCGTAGCCACACGCGAGCGCGCATGGGACACCGACCAATTTACAATTTACAATCACAGCTTTCATGCGTCTTGGCAAGGACCACCAGATCAGGACCCTGACATGGCCAGCCCAATCTCCAGACCTGAATCCCATTGAAAACCTCTGGAATGTGATCAAGAGGAAGATGGATGGTCACAAGCCCTCAAACAAAGCCGAGCTGCTTGAATTTTTGCGCCAGGAGTGGCATAAAGTCACCCAACAGCAATGTGAAAGACTGGTGGAGAGCATGCCAAGACGCATGAAAGCTGTGATTGTAAATCAAGGTTATTCCACCAAATATTGATTTCTGAACTCTTCCTAAGTTAAAACATTGGTATTTTGTTGTTTAAAAATTAATATGAACTTGTTTTCTTTGCATTATTCGAGATCTGAAAACACTGCATCTTTTTTGTTATTTTGACCAGTTGTCATTTTCTGCAAATAAATGCTCTAAATGACAATATTTTTATTTGAAATTTGGGAGAAATGTTGTCAGTAGTTTATAGAATATAACAAACATTTTCATTTTACTCAAACACATACCAATAAATAGTAAAACCAGAGAAACTGATAATTTTGAAGTGGTCTCTTAATTTTCTCCAGAGCTGTATATATATATATATATATATATATATAATGGGTAAGACCACAAGCCTTACCCATTAGCAGAGTCAGTTCTGAGAGAAACAACGGGCCCTGACCGGTGCTGCTGAAAACTTCAGCCCTGCACATTTTTTTAATCCTTTAACCACATCCCTCCACAACATCTCTGGAATTACTCATCTCTTGAATCATTGATACACATCTGTGTGTTTATAGCTCACAAAGACAGAAGCAGAAACGATGCGCTTCAGTAACCGTACTCTGGTTTGGTAATCTGTGGACTTTAGAAGCTGCAGGGACACAAAGAGACAACTAACTACACCGAAAAAGCTAAAAGAGCTAGCTGGTGAGATAGACACTGCCATATCTCGCTGTTGTCTGTCAATGAAAACTAATTTTTTTGATGATCTGACTTCTTGGTAATTCAGTCTTAGTGCACATAACTAAATGAGGCGGTAACGAAATTCAACCCTGATGAAGAAAAACAGCAGCTAAAGGCTAACTAGCGTTGCAGATATCAGTTTTTGACTCTAGTGGAATTCATGTGAATACAAATTTGAAAGTAGCATCGCCTCAGGAGCTCCGTCTAAACCCCCCCCGCCCCTCGGGGCTCCTTCCAAGGCAACGCCCCCCCCACACACACACACATGCACGAGCACCGCCGCATCGTAACTACGTCACAGACACAGAGCGGAGAGAGGACCTCAACTCAACAACGCTACCGCATGACAAGTAACCGCGGCAGTGCTACTGCAGGGCTGAGTTTTCTCTTCCATTCTCCAGGAAACGTGCGGTGGTGACGCGCTTTGAGTTCAGGCTGGTGTACGCCAAGGGTAGAGAATGAGCAGGGAGGCATCTGATTGGTTCTTTCCAAGCGGACCGCGAGGCACTGATCGATAGACGTTTTTACAGGATTACAGCAGCTACAGATGACGGCTCTTTTCCGGTTCTTTTTCAGAGCTCATCAGTAATGGATCGCTGTTGGGGTGTAAAGACCATTTCAACCAATATAACAAATAGTTTAGACTGGAGAACATCGTCAACCCTGCCTTTAAATATTTAAATGTATTAAATTGTAAATACGTTTATTATATTGATTTCATTCGAAATAGTAATAGTGATCAGACCGACAGACGCCGAGCAGAACAGAAAATGAAACAAACCCCCTTTTTTTGGCAGATGCTGTGTTTTCATCTTTTGCATTCCATGAAGAATATCCCAAAAACAGAACACACTCTGTATTTTTGTAGATTATATGGCGATGGGTTTTCAGGGGTAAAATAATCTGCGTAGAAAGAGATCAAATGAAGGCATCACAAGCTGTCTATACTGTACGTTGTGCAGTTTGCCAGCCAGCTAGAAAACTTTAAACCCTTTTTTTCTCAACTTCACTACTTCAGTTTCTGCTCTCTGAGTGGGCATAGACAAACTACTACGACCTATTTTACCTTCCGTACATAGTGTCTGAAATGTCATCTCTCAACTGGCAACATCCATGTGTACCAGGCAGCTCATAGCAGGACGCACGCACACACACACGCACACTTAAGCTCATGCCCTCAGCCTGTGTTGTACACATCATTAGGAGGCTGTTCTCCCTACCACTGGTTACGTCACCTATCAAACCCAGCAGCTGTTATGTCATACATGCTTTCACTCTCTAACATCTGTGGGCTTTGTGTGTGTGTGTGTGTGTGTGTGTGTGTGTGTGTGTGTGTGTGTCAGACAGGAATAGCAGCAGCAGATAATAACGACTAAGCTAAACAATCAAAAGCATTATTTCACTGATTCTGTACGAGCCCCTAAAAGTAAACCACATGAACCCATGAAACCTGCTGCTTTATGGTAGTTTTGGTTTCTATTTCGACCGCTCCACAGATGGTTGGGTTTGTTGCGTCATTGTTTTTTTTCTCCCCCTGCTGCTGTCAAATTCCCTCTCATCAGCTGTGCTTTATCCAACGGGGTTGGGATCTGGCATCAGATGAACTGTGCTTCCTGTCCTCCTGCTGACTGGCGATGGTAATTGTTTCACAGGTAGCTGCCAAATCAAGGAACCCCCATCTGTGAGTGAGGGATGCTAATGATTTCAAAGGCAGGCTGTTTACATTTTTTGCTTGCATGGTATTCAGTGTGTCCGTCCCAAACGACACATAACTGCTTTAACTGAGAATATCCCTATTATAGTAGATGACATGCACAGAAGAAAAGAAATAGCATCTGTGGGAAGGATTTTTTCAGGGACAGTTTAATTTGACCTTACGTGGTCGGTGTCTGTAGCTGTTCCTGTGTTGCTCAGATCATATTGCCCACTTCTATTGATATCATACACACATATAGACGAGACTATTTCATGATGAACTTGAACCACTATTGAAGAAAGACTTTGTGCTGCAATCAGACCAGCAGTTGTTGAGGAAGGAGGGAGACTCTTCTAAGTCTAATTTAGAGCTTCATTCATTGCAGAAGCAAGCCGGAAACACAACACTAACATTCACTCTATTTTAGCTCCGTGTTTGGTCTCCACCAACTCCTGAGGGAAATAACGCTCTCTAGCTGCTAAATGCTCCACTATGTTCACCAGCTAACTGTCTGTCTGCCATTTAGAGAAGGTAGGGAGAAGGGTTTAAGAGCTTTTGGCTGTTAACAGCTGAACCAAAACATTAAAGTTGGTGGACATAAAACCAAAACTAGGATCAGAAAGACGCTAAAACCCTCTGTAGAGCTAAGGAGAACTGCAGAGCTGGCCTGCAGTCGAATATTCAAAAAATGACGACCACTTTTCCTCGACCTCGATGGAAAAGGTCATGAGGTCAAGGAAAGATGTTGATGATGAGTTCAGAAGGACAGGAGACAACCGCGGTGCTATAGAATCTGACTCCAAGTACACTAGACCCCGTAGTTCTGATGGTAACGGCGGATGTTGTTAATGTGGGTCTGCCGCAAGGAATTGTGGGACGGCATTATCTCCTTTCCTTTGGTAAAGGATGGTCCAGTGCAGAGGCGATTTTAGACTCGTTTAGACTAGCTAAATTTGATCTCGGCACCCCTAAAAAATACTAGAAAACCTAAGAAATCCATTGGCACCAACCATGTTTAGGTTATACAGGGATAACATTAAATGAGAAAAGTTTATCTACAGGAGAATACATATTTGAAAGCAATACAGAATGGCTGAGAGCCTTACTGCATTATATTCCATTATATTCCATAATATTTAGGGCCCGAAGCACCGACAACGTTGGGCAGCAAGGGCCCTATTGAAACTTTTGTTGTTAATCTTTTTTTACTTAAAATTAATCTCATTTTTGAGGGCCTTAAGGTGCTTGAAAAGTTGTTTAACTTTGCACACTTATCAGACGCGGTGTAAAATTTGTTATTTTAAGGGTCTCGGGCTTGGTTGTTGCAAAATGGCTCTCTGGCGCCCCTTACAAAGTTAGAAAAATGTAGCCCCTCGTTCAGGTTTTATCTACATGTATGAAATTTGGTAGGCAAATGTAACATGTGGAGACGCACAAACAAGCCTCTTAGATGTATACCCAAACTCAACAGGAAGTCAGCCATTTTGAATTCAATATGCCATTTTCGCCTATATTTAGCGTTTTACAGGCTGTGTACTTTAATGAACTCCTACAGATTTAATCAGAATGACTTGAAATTTGGTCAGGACCATCTAAAGACCTTAACGATGGAAAGTTATTAAAATCCTGAGTTTTCATTGAACGACCTTGCCGTGGCGTGGCGGCCATTTTGCGCCATTCGTCATGAAACAGGAAGTTGTTGTAACGCCAATGTATATAGTCCAATCTGCCCCAAATTTCTCAGGCAGGATAAGGATCCAGTCCTGAGGACATTTACATGTCAATATTGAGTTATACTCTTAGCGCCTCCTACTGACAACAGGAAATGACATGTTTATTTTTGAATGTACTCCTCCTAGCAGGTTGACCAGATCCACCTCAAATGTGGTCAGAAAAGCCTGAAGACCTTGATGATACATTGTTGTGAAGATTGTGAGTTTTCGTTGAAAGGCGTTGCCATGGCATGGCGGCCATTTGGTGTGATTCGCCATGAAACAGGAAGTTGTTGTAACTTCAGGGTACTTTGTCAAATCTGCTCCAAATTTCTCAGCCATGATGGCGATCCAGGCCTGAGGTCATTTACATGTCAATATAGACTCATGAACCGTTTGTCATAGACTCTTGTGGGAGGTGTCATTGCACTCAGCAGAGAGTTCCTGTTTCATTGGTGACGGTGTTCCCCGCCCACTGCAATTAAACCCCGCCCCTTTCAGAACTCATGAACGGTTTGTTGCAGGCTCTTGTGGCAGGCGTCATTGCACTCAGCAGAGTTCCGGTTTCACTCTGCCTGGCCACGTCCACCGGCGTTCTGCCAGTACCCCCGGCGTGCGGGAAGGTGTGAGGGCCCGTTCGTCGCTGCTTGCAGCTTTAGTTTTGTTAGTATTTTGAATTGTCACCTGGCGCCTGAATTTAGTGTTTTCCTTTACAATAATAACAGCATTTCCACCAAAACGTGATGCAGAAAAGGCAGATATTGGTGCATCAAAAATCACTAGAATGCAGGAAATTAAGTGTTTGATGCTCGAAATTTTTCCTGAGGGACAACCCCCAGACCCCTCACTTATGTGTCCCTCCCAATGTAAAAATGAAACCTACGCCCTACTGTACACATGTCACATTAGGGGCTGATTGAACCTAAAGGTCTGATCCTAGAATCGCTCCTGGTCCAGAGTATCCTCTGCTAAAGGAGACAAGAAAAGACGCACTGAAGCACCTTACCTTAGCATTTAGAGGATTCAACCAGCTGTTATCATGGTGGCCTCTTACATACTGCGGCTCATTTTACTCCGTTAGGAACCTTCCTAAGAAGGCCCTTTAAAATGAATCAGGAGACCAGACTTTCTGGCATTCATTGATAATACCAGAAACGAGTATTTAGGCTTGTGTTTACAAGACGGAAAGTACAGCTTTCACTACTAAAGCTAAGCAAAAAAAACTCTCTCCTGTCCCTCTAGGTCCCAACTGCTTCGCCGGGAACAGGGTGATCCCAGCGGGTGAGCGTGTCAACATCGACGAGAGGACGGTATGCTACTGCAGCTACCGGGACGGGACGTGGCACACCCATCCCCAGGCCACCTGCGAGCAGCGCCCCCAGCCCAGCCCGACCGCCGGCGCCCGCACCGAGCCCCCCGGGGACGAGGGGTCCAGGGGGAGAGGGGGGAGGCCGTTTATTCCCAGGCTGGATGTGATACCATGAAGTGGAGTGTTTAATAAATGTCTCGTGGTGACAGAGGTACAAATAAACTCTAGCTTTATTGATTAGCATCAGGACTGCTTTACCGGGCTCCAATGTAGCATTACGTTTAATGAGACTATCTGAGACGTGTAGGGTAACCTGCTGCGTGGTTGGTGTCGAGGGGACAGAAGGAACACATTTTCATATTTTTAACATTTTCCATTTGATCAGATTTAGGTTTTGTTTCATTTCTCCTGTCAACATCCCCAAGATTTGTTTCAAATTTGAAAAGTATTGTGAAAAGAAAGAATTTGCATGAAAATGTAATTTTCTCACGGAGAATGAATTTCACATTAACCCTAACTACCCTTTAGTTACTGTTGCTATGCCCGTCAAACGTTCCACTCTGGCACGGCACACATGCAGTTTTCTATGATAACAGTGGCTTCTCAATCAATTCTGCCACCATTAAATGAAACTGTCCTAGCAGATTTTATCACCTGTAGCCAGCTAGCTAGCTGATCGTTCGTGTCCCGTGTTCACAACGTTCCGTCACATTTGCACTGTAAAAACGTAGCAAATTTTAAGCCCGACCAGTGTTGTTTTCTTCCTAAACGTAACGAGTGGTTTTGCTGCCTGAACCTAAACAAGTGTTTTTATTTAATTCACAACGTTAAGCACCGAAAAGTGACGCAGAGAGGTCTGACAAAGCGTCGGTATGTGACGAGTTGGGACGAGAACGTGTTGAGATGTCACCTTGGAGAGGTGACATCTGAGAAAAGAGTCGTTAGTTGCATGTGAAGCATGAAGAGGAATGAATTGTGAAGAGGAGCCGCCCACTGACGGGGAGATTGGTATTTTTCAATGCCTAATGTGGTTGAGGCCTCACTGATATTAAGGATGTTAACTGTATTTATGTGTGTTTATACCTTCCTGCACACGGGCAAATCTCCAATCTATCTACCGGAAACCCATAAAACCTCCCATCATTCCGCTGGGGGAACATGGATGGAGAGGAGTGCCAGGGTGTGTGAGATGAATGTATTGGTGATATTATACAGTGAGTGACGGAGGGGGAAATGTTTCCGTCTGTAAGCACAGCTAAGCCAGAGATGCCCACAAGTAGACCAGACGCAGACGCACAGACTGCTGACGGAAAAAGATTGTAAGCAGAAGATCACACTATACTGTCAGCAACAGATGGTACATACCAGTAAGCATTGATGTCTTATTCATGTTAGTCTCAGATTGGGATGATTTGGACTCCCATATTGCCAGGTTTCGTACAGCAAACACATGCTTTACATCCCCTCTGTTCAGACTTCTACTGTATGCATTTTCTGTCCTATCCTCGCGTTGTATCCTAGAGTTCCTGTCCCCATCTTCACGGTAGAGACATGTCCTGTTTATTGCTCATTAGAGAAGAGTGTCACTCAGCTCCTCAGGTTTCTAACCCTTTCCCCAGTGGTTTGTCTCCCGTAGTCACCCTAACCCAGGGGTCTGCAACCTGCGGCTCTGGAGCCACATCTTTAGCTCCTCCCCAGTGGCTCCCTGTGGATTTCTAAAAAAATTAGTGGAAGTGAATAACTGTTTTCTGTTTACATTTTCATTTTTATTTATCATTGTTGTAGGTCTATGGTACGACGGTACGTCGCGGTATTAGGGCCACATTGAGGAAGAAAACTGAGTCTGAAATTTTGAGAATAAAGTCATAATATTATAAAGTAGTGATTTTACGTGTTATTTAATTTTTTTCCGGTAAAGTTATGACTTTATTCTTTTAATATTACGACTTTTTTCTTGTAGAGTTTTGACTTGATTCTCGAAATCTCCAGATGTTTTTTCCCTCAATGTGGCCCTAATACTCCGTAGTACATTTGCTCTTTGGCCCTCACTGCATTAGACTTATATACTATATACTTAAACTATAAACTGTGTTACCTTCATCACAATGCTCAAATGTTTTGCGGCTCCAGACAGATTCTTTTTTTTTTTTATTTGCCTAAAATGGCTCTTTTGATAGTAAAGGTTGCTGACCACTGACCTAACCCATTGAATTGTCTGCTATGTTGTTATGTGTCTCATCTGTAAGTAGTCACAGTTACTGTGCAACAACTGTACCCAAACTGTAAACTTTAAAATAAAGCTTTTACAGATCATCACATCTTCTCCCAAGTCTTGTCGGGTTTCAGTACCCCCTCTGATGGTAGGTCTGAGGAAGTGCATCAACATGTGACAAAGCCCTCTGTTAAATAAAGCAATGAGGATGTATTCATATATCAAACAGGAAAAATTGGACCAACTGTTGAAGAAAGTGATTTCATGGCTGACTGGAAGTAAGTGGCCATATCTGAAAACGAGTGTGTACAATGTTAAGTAACAACCATGTGGACATATAGAATACCATCCACGAGAGAAACACCATCCTCACTCAGAGATATATACAGAGAGCCATCCATAACCCTGCCATGACACAGTTAATCCACGAAGGACAATGGGCCACCAGAACCCCCCCTCCAACCACCAATACTAACCCACGATCACATTTAACTCCATTTACAGTCCACACACCACGTACGATCCATCATTCTCCTTTAAAACATCGTCTTTTTATCCATCACCCGTTTAAACACCATCTTTTTTATCATTCTTTTACTTATCCATTTATATTTAATTTTTTAATCTTGCCTTAAATGAGATATACATACAGCAGGGTGAAATATTTCATTGTAATGTGCAGTTTTAAAAATGTATTAGATTCTTCTAATACCACATCTGCATTTATTCATAGAACTATTTCGTAATATTGAACTCTTTGGGTCTCCTATACGTAAAGCACAATGCATTCTATGTGGTGCTCGAATTTAAACGGATGTAGTGTTTTCTGTGTGTTTGCTCTCCTTCGTATCTGTAGCTTCCTAATTGTGATTTATGGTGCATTTCTATTATTTCTTTTTGAAAATGTACAGCACACTACAGTGGATACTCGTGTTAAAATACCCATATAAAAATCCAAGAGATCAGTTTTTCCAACACTCACTCTTAACATACACTAAAATCTGACTTCAGAAGTAAAGGTCAAATTAAAGCTGAAGTAGGCGAGATTGGAGCAAATATGATTAAAAAAAAGTTATTTTTATAAAACGGTTGCTATATCGTGACAGTAGTACATGAAACAGGTAACCTGAAAAAAAAGGCATCTGCAAGATTTCACATACCGGAGGAAAACAAGCAGTAAGAGCTGATCTGAGGTCTGCTGTCCATCTGCTGTCTATGAGAGCCGGCTGTCAATCACTCACGAACTCCGACCAAACGGTCAAACTAGGCAGCGCTGATCAAATATGAATCAATATTCTGTTACGTTAATGCCTATTTCTCTCCTCAAGTGTTTTCAGAATCATCTTGTAGTGCACGGGTTAGCTGTAAAATGAGAAAGTTTGTGACGCCGCCGCCGCCATTGTGAAATCTGGTGAAGAAACACCAAGTACCGGTCACATGACCGGAGCACAGCCAATAGGAACGCTCTCTCTCTGAAATGACCTGTGATTGGTCAAAGTCTCCCGTCAAAGGCTAGATTTTCTAAAGCCTGAAAACAGAGCCATGAGGAGGAGCAGAAGTCTAGTTTTCTCTCAGAACACTTGAATTACAATATGCTGAAAGATTATTATGGAATTTTTGCCCAATGATGCCAAAAATATACTGACTACTGCCGCTTTAATAGAAAATCTAATTTTAAAAAAGAGGTGAAAAGATCCAGTAATGTTTCGAACTGTAGCAGAAAAAGCCACCGAAGGGACTGAGAAATCATCTTTATTTGGATAGATAAGTTCAGACAGTACAAAAGAAAGATGCAAAAAACAGGCATATTACTAAAAACAGTCCAATTCAAGTAAGAAAAACAGTCTTTTAAATGCACAAATTTACTGAGGTTACATTAGGATGCATTTCTCTGCTTGCGGTGTAAACAGGAAATATGCAGTTTTTAAAAGAGCCTCACCTGGTAGAGAAGCTGTTAACACATTAAAAAGACTGTGTTGGTTCTTTCTACAGGGAACAAAACACCATGTCAACGGTCTATACTCCACGCAACTCATTTAATCACCCACAGATTTTTTAAAAAAGCACAATCTGAGACGTGCCCATCATTTCATTTTGTCCCACACTTTTCATTTCAACTTTTTTTTTTCAAAGTTTTCCTCGGCCTCAACTCTTTGACTAATGCTTCAGTTGATAGTTCAGATTCTTGCAGGATTATGGTTAGTACTTAGCATGCAGAATGTGAGTGCAGCAATTATTTAAAATACCTGGAAACAATCCTAAGGTGTGTTATCCCCAGTCGAGTACAGGATTCATTTGAGTATATTCATCTAAAAAGGTTCCACTATGTCTCTAAAAAAACACAAAGAAGTAGTAACAGTAGTAGTTCTGCAATTCACACAAACTGATAATCCACTAAATTCTGAGGTTTTAAATTGGGGGGGAGGTGTGTGTGGGGGGGG
>CAKAKR010060786.1:35773-52201 GCA_916700685.1 Adelosebastes latens
CATAATGAAACCCATAACGTTAGCCACCTTTGTGTCGGACTGTATACTATATATACTACATTGAGTCCTTTGAATCTTACTCACTGTGTAGGGTTTTGTGTTAGTTCAGCAGTTATTTTGACACTTGCAGTAAACAGCCAGCAGATGGCAGTCTTACCCTTTACCCTCCAAAATATGTTGTAAAGTTTGCTGACGTCACATTCCCATTCCCGAAAGCTCTCCAAACAGAGGCCTATTGAAAGAGGCTGGGACATGGTTTTGAGCTCTGGGGGTACGACACAAGCACAGTGTAACTGGACCGTCAAAGTGATTTATGGCATGTCATGCTGTTAATGAAGGCTAATAATAATAATTGAATGTCAAGCAATTAGAGACACAAAATAATGTTTGTTGTTCATTTATATTTTATTGCATGTTAGTTGATACACGTTTGAGTTAGTCTCAGGTTACTGGTGCGTCTGCATTGAACGGGGCTGTGGGTGGACTCAAAACAGGAAGTTCAACAAGACATGCCAGTGTCCCGCGTCTGAATGTGCACCAGAACGCAACACAGTGTAGTCGGGACTTGCAGACCGTTCATAGGTCACACAAATTCTAACAAAAAAATACCAAATCTGGGGTCTCATTTATAAAACAGTGCGTAGGATCCACATTAAATGTTTGCGTACGTACAAACATTATATTATTAAAATATTCTGATTTATAGAACCGTACGTACGACTGCCAGTGCACAATTTCCTTTTATAAATCCCAAACCGACTTGGAAATGTGCGCAAGTGGATCAGCCTCATATCCCGCCCTCTACATGCCCACATTCAACCATAAATGGTCGATGCAAAGCACCTCTTGAATATTTCTGCATAGTAATGAGCCTGCTGATCGATGGATCTTTATGGTGAATCACAGCAACGACTGAAGAAGACACAGAAAAGGAATTTCTCTGACACAGAAATGGAGTATCTTGTGGGTGAGCTGGTCTCTGAACACTCGTTCCCTCCTAAATCTTCCAGTCACGTAGTCCTCGCAGTGCCGGTACATCCAACATGTAGCATATAATGTTGGAGTGTCAGTGATAAAGCTTCAGTAGGCAGTATATGTTTGGCATCATTCAGCAAAAATTCCATAATAACCTTTCAGCATATTGTAATTCAAGTGTTCTGAGAGAAAACTAGACTTCTGCACCTCTTCATGGCTCTGTTTTCAGGCTTTAGAAAATCTTGCCCGTGACGGGAGACTTTGGCCAATCACAGGTAATTTCAGAGAGAGAGCGTTCCTATTGGCTGTGCTCCGGTCATGTGACCTGAACTTGGCGTTCCTTCACCAGATTTCACAATGGCGGTGGCGGCGTCACAAACTTTCTCATTTTACAGCTAAACCGTGCACTACAAGATGATTCTGAGAACATCTGAGGAGAGAAATAGACATTAACGTAACAGAATATTGATTCATATTTGATCAGCGCGGCCTAGTTTGACCGTTTGGTCAGAGTTCGCGAGTGATTGACGGCCGGCTCTCATGGACAGCAGCTGGACAGCGGACCTCAGATCAGCTCTTACTGCTTGTTTTCCTCCGGTCTGTGAAATCTTGCAGATGCCGTTAGGAGCCGACCATCACACGCGTCTCATTTTTATAAAAATAACTTTTTTTAATCATATTTGCTCCAATCTCGCCTACTTCAGCTTTAATCAGCTGCAGTGCTCCACAGCTGAGTGTCTCCGGGGGTGAGAACGAGATGGTGAGAAAGCGCTGATGAAATATTGAGCCGAGTTTTGATTTGAGATTTGAGTTTGAGGCTTATAGCTTTTACAACTGAAAGGTGCTTATGGAATAGTTATGTCACAAATAACACTGCTGGTTTGAATGTTTATGATAAAGATTTAATTTCTACAATCTAGCTTCAATTCACCATCTGTGTCTCTATAGTGTGCGTACGCGTGGGTCAGAGTTTCCACGTTCTCCCGTAAAGTTTGTTTTTATAGATCACAACTGTTGCGTGGGAAGTGGCGTACGCACATTTCAGGCCCCGTTTTGTGCATACGCAACGGTTATAAATGAGACCCCCTGGTCTTGGTTGTGAAAGTTTATTATTGACCTTGAGAAACTAAAAGCTCTTACTACTATTTACTACTAGATTATTTTGTCAAACCAATTATGACCTGTTGGCAAACTGAAATCAATTGGACATTTCAAAGTACAAATGTCAACCCCCATTTTTGTTCAAGTTTAAACATTTCAGATGGAAACACGAGAGCAAAGAAAGTGACCTGTTGTCACTGTTTATTAACACCTGCCTGTGGACAGCAGACACAGCAGCCAACAGGGCTAATTATTAATTAATTAATTCATGCATTTATTGTCCCCGAAAACAAAGAAGTATGATGTTGTTAAGCAGGGTTGTAGTGGATTTAAATATGGTTGTGTAGTGTTAGTCTTTGTATTCAAATGTCATTTTAGCAGGTTCCAATCTTTTGTTTAGCGTTCGTTGGGTTGACATGATGCATATTAAACTATAAACTTGACTGCTTTCTCACAATGTATTCATGTTTCCTCATCACTTGACATAATTTTCTCTCTTTTCCTCCATCTTTTTCTTTAAATCTTGAATCAGTTGCACTCTCTTTACTTTCTCCATGTCTATTCTTTGTCTCTCGCAAGCTGAGACACTTTGCCTTCCTTCATTTTTCAACATACAGGACGCAGCGTTTTAACTTGCATAGTGTTAATAACAGCAATTGTGATTAAAAAACAAAACAAAAAAACGTAATGTTGTGATAATAGAGAGGCAAAGTGCCGCCCCCTTCCGGTGCAACATAGCTAAGTCAGCTATGTTGCTATGTTGTTATCATCTTTTGAAATGACAAACATCATATGTGTGATTCATGGCGCAATTCAAACGGGATCAAAAAATTTGTTGTAGACATATGTTTTTCGAAACAAGGTCCCACGGGGTCCACCGGAGCTATGGAGTAAACATTCAAGCTAAACTGGATGGTTAATCTTTAGCCTCCGCTATGTGCTCATGAGTGGCTACTTATTTTGTGGTCTTTTGAACGACAGATTATTATTATTATTTGAGCCAGTTGAGCAGCTAATTGAATCCTTTTTGAATTGTGCGTCATCTGGCTGCTCCATGTAAGCGGCTCTAGCCAGTGTTAGTTTGAGGGGTTAGCTTGTTTTAAATCCTGCATTGCACGAATGGTGGTGGGTGGTGGGTTGCTGGTTGTCGTTAACAGGATACAGTGGTTCTAACATGAGGATGCAGTGTTAAACAGAGAGCTAAAAAGAAAAAGTTATCCTAAAATGTACAAAAGAACCTGTGTGAATTAAAGAGCCCAGCTTGAGCACACTCAGGTGTGTTTGAAATGTGCTATAAAACTGCCTCGCCTTGCCTTAAAGTGTGTGTAAAAGCTGAGGGTCCGCCTGGCTGGGTAAACAGCGGTGTTTACCCTCCGCTAGCCCTGTCGCTACCAGCTCGTCTTATGATTGGTCTGTTTGTTTTTGATGCGGGTCTTCAGGGCTAGAAGGTCAATGTAGAGGATCTGGTTGAGGACGGCCGAGGCACAGAGCAGTCCACCGTGCAGCGCCCCGGCCATGCCGTTACAGAATACGTCCTGACCTGTACACACACACACACACACACACACACACAGAGACATTAAGCAGGTGTGTCAGTCCCTGTAGAATCCAGACTAGATAAAGCCTCGTCCACACTGGGAACGTCAGGAGCGCGTGCCGGCTGCGTTACCTGTTGTTTTTTATTTCGGCGTCCGTGTTAACAGGTTAGAGCAGCCACACTGCTCTAACCTGTTAACACGCGTCTCAGCTACCATCTCTTCTAGAGATTCGAGATCTCCCCTTTTTTTGACGGGAGCCGCATGAGGTTCACAGCAACAACAGAGAGTGAAAGTGATCTATTGACTGTATATTGACATCATATCAGCAACATTACTACAGTTTCAATGTCTAGACATCTGTAGAATATGTTACGGAGATGAAAAAAGTAAAAGACTTGTTTTTAAATCAACACTTCCTGCGTTTTTTTCTGTGGACAGAATTCCTTCATTTGTCAACACGAGGCTTTTATTCTGAAATATGTGCAGGACAGTGTTGTAGAACATGCAGTGACTTGCAGAGCTCCATGAATGAATAAAGTACGGGGTTTTAATTGTGGATTATTACTATTATTTACAAAATATCACACATTTCTTAACCTTTCTCGGTCTAAAATAAATATAAATTATATTTATAATGAAATGAAAAGGCCATTATGGCAAACTCTGTAGAAAGAAAGGGCTGACAGCAGCAGCTGAAACATAGCTGGTGTGAACACCAACGCATGAATCCACGCAGCCGCCACGCAGCCGCCACGCAGCCGCCACGCGCTCCCAGTGTGGATGAGGCGTTAAGACTGTTGTCAGTCAGGTCACCTGTTAGGTAGAGCCCATCGATCGGTGTCTGGGGTCGTGTCCTAGCGACCGTGTCCGGGGTGAAACGCTCCAGGTTGTGTTCAGCACCGTACATCTCACCTCTCGGAGCGCCCAAATAGTGGACATTAGTTAGAGGTGTGGCAGCATCCACCATCACCACCTGGACACAAACACACCGGCTATTTGTAACAGTAGAATATTTTCCACTTCAACATCTTTGCACCCGTGTTTTGGAGACACAGCAATACTTTGGACTGGCAGCATGTAAATACAGTAAATACAGGCTTCTATTGGAGTCAGGGAACAAAACCATAGAAATACCATATGCTACTGCTTTCTACAGCAAATGGAAAGGTGACACCTGAATTCCTTTCACTGAGGATGTGAGCCTTGAGTTTGGAATATATTTACCTTGTCTCGCAGTTGAGGAAAGATTGTTAGTGCCCAGTCCAGCAGCTCTTTGGCCATGCCGTTTTTCATATCCAGGTAGTTCTGTCCCCTCTTGCCGAGCTTGGTCCCCTCCCATTCCTCGAACCACTCGTAGCGAGCCATGGTTAGCAGAGTCATACAGGACTTACCTGCAGAGAGGTAAAGAGAGAGGGATACAAAAGGTTTCAGTCCATTTATCTCTTGATCTTCTTGAATTGAACTACTGGGTTGTCCAGAAAAGTCATTGGTTGTGGGTAAACTCTGCATAATACGGTAAAATGCTGCATTAGATTCCAGATGAAATAACTTCCAGCATGTGATAGCGCCGCAGAAGAGGAAATGATTGCTGCTGTACTTCTTCTTGGCGTATAGTTCTGCCTCAGAGGAGGGCAAACTGCTGGGTGGCGTTTTGGCATCCAATACACCTTCTGGTCTGCACTCGCCGAAATAGAGCCAATCGCAATGCACGACTGCAGCTCCAGTTACACTGCGCATGTGTCCTACCCCATACAAGGCCCGTGTCCGCGCGTGTCTCAGCCTCCTTCAATAGGCCTTGGTTTTACGGCAGCTGGCATCCTACCTCTTTCAGGTTTCACCCGTCCATTCTGCTAAATAATAATAAAAAATGTAGATAGATGGCGCTCTGAGGCCCACCAGTGGGCTGATCTACATGGATCATCAGCTTTTAAGGAAGCTGACTTTTTGCCTGGTTTCATCCAGCTTCATCCTCACAACTTTTAGTATACTATATCATGTATGGAGCCATCGAGTGCATTAAGAGCCCTTTAACAGGGTTCCTGTTTTAAAAAGTTAGACCGTTGCCGGCTAGAAATGAACAGCCATTTCTGTTTATTTGTGTGTGTGAATTTTTAAAAAAGATGAAATACCAGTGGTAGGTCAGCCTGAGCTATATCATTGTGTATCAGTGGAGAGCTTGACTTGGCACAAACAGTCAGTTGCACCACTGTAGGCAGGAATCCACCTGATCACATGATTGCATATCTCGCAGAAAAGAGTACAGAAGCTCGAGGAACCAAAGACCGACACCCAAAGAAATGTCAGTGAAACGGAGGGGCCGTTATCAAGTATCCATTAGTGCACGTGTGAGTGTGTTACCTGGATGTCTGATGTTGGCTGTAGGATCTTTAGCGGATGGGGAGGTGATGAACATCATGGGAATGTTCCCCAATACCTGCTCTCTGCTCAGAGAAGAGTAACGCTCCATACTACACACACACACACACAGACACACAAACACACAAACGTGTTATTAAACTAAACAAAATAGTAATATCTTATTTTTTTTATAAAAACTTACAGTGAGTCCAAGTCATTGTCTTTATACATCCAGAAGTTGGTGGAAGGGATGCCCAGCTCCTCTTTGGTTCCATCCAGACCAACAAAGACCAAGAAGGAACCCATACCATGACGTACCAGACCTAACAGTGACTGGATCTCTACACACACACACACACACACACACACACACACACACACACACACAAGATAGCAAATGAGCAAAAAGTCCGACACACCGTTAAGTGGCTGCAGTCAAGTGATACATAGTCCACATTCTGTGTTACCTGGTTTGTCCTGTACGGGCTGAGGCAGAAACTTCTGGAAGGTGTTGAAGATTCCAGCGTTGGAAATGACGACAGGGGCATGGACCTCGATCTCTTCTTGTCCTTTAAGCACCGTCACTCCTGACACACATACACACAGGGTGCGAAAGGTCGAAAGGTAAAAAAAATTACGTCCTAACGTCTTTTCCTAACCACTTTTCTTGAAGGAATAGTGTCAAAGAGCATCTCACTGCGGACTCACTCCGTGACCATAGCGAGCTGATGGAAAAGGCTACTGCATCAGAGGAGCACCTTTCTCCCCCCCTCCCTTTCTCACCGTAGGCCTTCCCTTGATGGTTGAGCAGGACGCGTTGGACAGGAGCTCTGACCAGCACGTTGCCGCCCCCCTGCTGAATCACAGGGATGATGTGAAAGGCGAACTCGCTGGAACCTCCCCGCGGGTAGTATGCACCACGCTTGTAGTGTTGAAGAAGGAGAGCGTTGATGAGGAAGCTGGAGTCTTTAGGAGGGACACCTTAAAAGCACATAAAGCAGAGCATTGAGGAGAATGTACGGAACGGACGTGGTCTGGGATGCATGCAAGTGTGTGTACGTCCATCACCGTAGAACAGGTAGGCAGACAGTGCCTGCAGGTCCTTGTTCTTTGTGAGGCGGGACATCATTTCTGAATGGTTGGTTGCCGCAAGGCGGAATACTGAAGAGATGCGATCCAACAGGCCGGTTCGAACCAGGAAGTTAGACAGCCAGTAAGGTATAATCTTCAAGGTGGCGATAAGTGGCGTCCGCCGTGAGGCTAGCTGCGAGAGGAAGACATAAAAGCGCATTTATTAATCACAATCAACAATACACGTCCTTGGCACTATCCTCCATCATCACGATGTCCACTTTCACCGCTATGCCGACGACACATAGGTCTACATTTCAACGAAAACCCACCGCTGCCCTGCAACCCACCTCCCTCGCCACCTGCCTACAACACATCAGGAGCTGGATGAGCTTTTTAAAGCTCAATAAAAATAAAACAGAGGCCCTGCTCCTCGGCTCCAAAAACAACCTCTCCAAAGCACATCACACAACCGCTCCAAACCTCATCATTGATGGCTTCTTCGTTCCATTCTCCACCCACGTCAAGAGCCTCGGGGTCACCCTAGACAGCACCCTCTCCTTTGCACCCCACATAAAAAACATCACCCGGACTGCTTTCTTCCACCTGCGCAACATCTCCAGACTCCGCCCATCCCTACTGCAACGCTGTTCTCTCTGGCCTTCCCACCAAACTGCTCAACAGACTTCAAATCACTCAGAACTCTGCCGCCCGGATCATCAGTTTGAAAAGGCTCGGGGCGAAGGTGGCTCGCAGCCGCAGCTTTACACCGCTCCTCGCCGCACCGTGACGGTGCTCCCTGCTCCCGGTGCGACTGTTGACCGGGGCAGACTGTCCTCAGTGCGCCCCAACTGCGTCGTGCCACAGCCCACGTAAAAGGCGCCAGGGGTCTGTGGCGATGTCGGCAACCCACCCGACCCGTCTTGAAACACGGACCAAGGAGTGTAAAGCACGCGCGAGTCAGACGGTGCAAGCAAAACTCCGTGGCGCAATGAAAGTGAGGGCCGGCATGCGCCGGCTGAGGTGGGATCCCTGCCCAGCAGGGTCGGGCGCACCACTGGCCCGTCTCTGCCGCACCGTCGGGGAGGTGGAGCGTGGGGACCCGAAAGATGGTGACGCGAGGTTAAGGTCGCGCTGTCGCAAAGTGGTATCAGTGCCGTTGTATTGGAGCCGTTTTGCGAGTATGAGTACGAGTACATGAGCACAGTATCGGACCCAACCCTAATCATGATCATCAATAGCTCCCTCCTACTCTACCTTCATCAGTCTCATGAACTCATCAATGGCCTCCTCTTCTCCCGGGAACTGCTTCTTCAGGCTAGCCGCCATCTCCGTCTTCCCTGCATGGATATGGTACTCCCTGACATAGGGTTGGAAATGTTTGTTTAGTTGGAAGCCAGGTAGGATTCATAGCCCTCTGTTGATCACACTTGAACACTCCAATATGGATGAAGTAACAAATATAGTTCATGTCAGGTTTTTCGTTTGTTGTAGATTTGAGTACTCCTGGTAACGAGATCAGAGGGCAGAGAACCCCACTAAAAGAAAGATATCATTTCATTGTACAATAACCACATTATGTGCTGTACCTGCGCTGGTCAGGCTGACCCAGGATCAGCGTGTCAAAGTGCTGCTCCAGACGTGTGAACTGCAGCTGTCCCTCTGTGATCTGATCCAGAGCAACCCTCAGCAGGCTGCCCTCATGAAGCTGGCCCAGGTAATGGATACCTGGTGGTGGCATCAACGTCAATGATATCATGCTTTAAAATGTCAAATGCCCCAAAGTGTGCAGCACTAGGAATCATTCTCAAGACAAGATTATTTGTTAGATTTGATAGGATTCTTCATTCAGTCATAGTGAGATGAACGGAGTATTTAAAAGTAAAGCTAAATCAGTCCTAATCAGTCTAATACTGTGGTAATCTTTGCCTCTACTTTGTCCATTTTTACTAACATTTCTAAAAAAAAAAAGTAGAATAATTTAAAGGTCCCATATTGTAAAACGTGAGATTTTCAGGTCTTTTATATCATAAAGTAGGTTTAAGTGCTTTATAAATACTCCTAAACTATCAAAACACTCAATATACGGAGAAATATACACAGCCCGTATTTAGAAATTGTGCGTTCGAAACAAGCCGTTAGGATTTCTGTTCATTTGTGATGTCACAAATCTACAATATTTAGACCCTTTACACGGTTTTAAACGTAAACATTCTAAATGGGTCCCAGTTTATTTCCTGTTGCAGTGTATGTGAATGACATCAGCTGACAGGAAGTAAACATGGACCCAAGCTATTGCCTGGCAACGCAATTCTGTTGAAATTCCGAGTGTTTTTTTGAACATTGCAGCATGTAAACATGTTCTGGGACCTTTAAGAATTTTAGAAATAGAAAACTAAAAATCTATCACTTTTTTTGGACCGCTAAAAAAACACAACCAAACAGCTGGATAAGATAAATATCACTGGAACTTCAGATAACAAATGAAGCAGTGGAGAAAGATCTAATACTGTATTGTAACAGGTTACAGGTTGGCTGGGAGGATTGATAATTTATGGAAACCAGCAAGAAAAAAATATGCTAATGACTTAAAGGGGACATATCATGCTCATCATCAGGTTCATGTTTGTATTTTGGGTTTCTACTAGAACATGTTTACATGCTTTAATGTTAAAAAAACACATCATTTTTCTCATTCCGTCTGTACCTGTAATCACCCTCTATCAGAAACGCTCCGTTTTAGTGCATTTCAACGGAATTGTGTTGCTAGGCAACAGTTTGGGTCCATGTTTACTTCCTGTCAGCTGATGTCATTCACATACACTGCAACCAGAAATAAACTGGGACACATTTAGAATGTTTACTTTTAAAACTGTGAAATGGTCTAAATATTGTATATTTGTGACATCACAAATGGACAGAAATCCTAACGGCTTGTTTAAGCAGCACAGTTTCTGAATACGCGCCGTGTGTATTTCTCTGTGGATTGAGCGTTTTGATACTCTTACAGTATTTATATATCACTTAAACCTGCGTTATAATAGAAAAGACATGAAAATCTTTTTACAATATGGGACCTTTAAGATCTTTAGGTTATTGCATTGAATATAATTATCTTTGTCCCAACAGCACTTTACACAGTTGTGATGCTATATTAATAAAACTTTGCTATACATACTAGATATACCACTGTAGCCTAATAACAAAGAAAGCACAAAATAGTAATGGCCAATCTAATAATCTAAATGAGCTACTTGGATATAATGCAGTGTTTTACCAGTTTGCCTCTAATAATCTTTGATAGGTCTCTAACATGTGAATATTATTTAACATTATCTCAAAGCGCATGAATTAGTCGTTTGTGTCCATGAGTTATGAATCTGCAGGACTCCAAACTAATTAATAAGCATGAATTTTGTGTGCGTGCGTGCGCGCGTGTCTACTTGGCCTTCTTACCCACATCAAACTCAAATCCCTTATTCTGAAAGGTGTGTGTGCAGCCTCCAGCCTGGTCGTGTTGCTCCAGAACTACAACCCTCTTCCCGGCTTTAGACAAAAGCGCCGCTGCCGTCAAACCTCCCACACCGCTGCCAATCACCACGGCATCCAGAGCAGGGGGAACACGGTCCACGCGAAACCCTGCAGGGGAGCAACGGATCGCATTTTAAAAAACAGTCATGGTGAAAAGGTCGTCGGCTGGTCTCCGACTGCATCAAACCATTCATGGTTGTGAGTCCAGGTCATATCAGCCTGTAAAACTGTGAAATGTGAAGAGTGCAGACCTACCAAGCAGCACGACTTCTCCCCAGAAACACATTTTTCAGAAGCATTTTTGCTGATGAACCATGACTATAGAGCTGGTTGAAAATGACTTGTGATGAACCAGATGAATGTCGGTACTAAATTTCACAGCAATCCATTCAATAGTTGTTGGTATATGGTTGCTAGAGGAAAAAGGATACAACATCCGGGACCATGAATGTTTGTGCCAACCTGTCTATTACAGGGGTCAGCGACCTTTACTATCAAAAGAGCCATTTTAGGCAAAAAAAAAATCTGTCTGAAGCAGCAAAACATTTGATCATTGTGATGAAGGTAACACAGTTTATAGTCTAAGTATATAGTATATAGTATAGTATATAAGTCTAATGCTGTGAGGGCCAAAGTGCAAATGTACTACGGAGTATTAGGGCCACATTGAGGGAAAAAAAATCGGAGATTTCGAGAATAAAGTCATAATATTACGAGAATAAAGTTATAACTTTATGAGAAAAAAAGAAAATAACACGGAAAATTACTACTTTATAATATTATGACTTTATTCTCATAATACTACGACTTTTTTCTCGTAAACCTATGACTTTATTTTCGTAATATTATGACTTTATTCACGAAATCTCCGATTATTTTTTTTCCCTCAATATGGCCCTAATACTCCGTCGTACCATCGTACCATAGACCTACAACAATGATAAATAAAAATGTAAATGTAAAAATAAAAACAGTTATTCATTTCCATTTTTAAAGATCCACAGGGAGCCACTGGAGAGGGGCTAAAGAGACGCATGTGGCTCCAGAGCCGCAGGTTGCTGACCCCCTGGTCTATTAGATGTCAAGTTATTTCACTGAATGAGTGAAAACTTCGACCTGCTGGTGGCACGAGAGGAAAGGATGAGCACGGTCCTCAGAATTTATCCTCTGGGGAACATGACATGCATGCTATGCATCCAATTTTCATTCAACTTTCATGTGGTACAATGTGAGATATTCTAATGTGGACTGGTGATGTGATGGACTGGGAGGTCTTGTTTTTCATATTTGACCTCTCTGTTTCCCAACGATTCCAAAAGATTATAATATAATAATACAAATATGATATAATAGACAGGACAATACATGCAGTGTCTGTCCGCTGTGTATCAGAAAGCAGCTCTCTTACCTCTCTTCAGCCTTTCGTCCCTCTGCCTGCTGTCGGTGACCAGGGGCCCCGGTGGCCTCAGGCACTTCTCGCTGAACACCTTGTAACGCTGCCCGGTGGTCAGGAAGAAGATGACGACCCCCAGCAGCAGCACACAGCTCAAAACGCCAAGCAACCACCACCACATAGTAGCAGAGGAGAGCTGAGTGTGCCCACTATATGGCAGGATGGAGAAGAGAGGAACGAGGAAAAGAAAGGAAACACTGAGGTAGATGGAGAGAATAATCCAGAAAGAGAAGGGATGAGGTAGGTAGTTTAAGGATGAAGACAGATGAAAAGCTATCCTCCCAAAAAGAGCACCAACTAAGCTGCAGAGGAGGAGATGGATCAAGTGAGGGGAGGAGAGAAGGAAGAGATGCTTATTAAGGTTCAGGGAGGACATGCAACACATGACATTTTGGAAATTCGGGCTCCGCAAAGAGCAGAGCAGATAACACATTCTCCACGCCAAGGACATGAGACTGGCAGAGAAGAGAGAGCTGGTTGTTTATCACCTCTTCAGACTGGTTTTACACAACCGCCACCGATTTGGTGCTCTTTCTAAACTGCCTCAGGAGGACTATTCTTACAACTATCTCACTGTATAGCTGAAAAACCCAGTTCCACTGCATGACTGTGAACAAATGGTGGGTTTTCCGAGGGGAGATGCTGTGAATGCGATATGTTTGGGCCACTTGGCTTTCTGGGTAAATGGACCAAGGTTTAAAGGTCCCATATTGTAAAAAGTGAGATTTTCATTTCTTTTATATTATAAAGCAGGTTTAAGTGCTATATAAATACTGTTAAACTATCAAAATGCTCAATATACCGAGAAATACACACAGCCCGTATTCAGAAATTGTGCGTTTGAAACAAGCCGTTTGTGATGTCACAAATATACAATATTTAGATCATTACACGGTTTCAAACGTAAACATTCTAAATGTGTCCCAGTTTATTTCCTGTTGCAGTGTATGTGAATGACATCAGCTGACAGGAAGTAAACATGGACCCAAGCTGTTGCCTAGCAACGCAATTCTGTTGAAATTCCGTTGAAACTCACTAAAACGGAGCGTTTCAGACAGAGGGTGAATACAGGTATATTCAGGCAGACAGTATGAGGAAAATAAAGTTTTTTTTGTACATTACATTATGTAAACATGTTCTGGTAGAAACACAAAATACAAGTATGAACCTGAAAATGAGCACGATATGGGACCTTTAAGTATACGTTAGTAAAAGTTTATGACTATTTCAGTTGGACCTTCCAGAAGCCATAAGGCCGTTTCTTTTCTTTTCATTGTATTCTGTTCATATGACATGTGCAATGAAATGCAGCGGAGCCTACTCTTGAAGCTGTGCTAAAAAGGTTAGTGTGCCATAAAGAATAATTACCATAAGAGTAAATATGAAGGATAAATATCTACGTTTTAATGTATTAATTGTGGAAGTTGTGGAACCTACAAGGTTCCACAACTTCCACAATCAACCCCCCTGTGTTGATCGGTTTTAGAATGAACACACTTGAGTCACATTCATTTGTACTTTTTCCATTGTTGCTTGTTTATGTGACCTAACTGGCGAGGGCTGGAGTCTATAGGGACACTGAGCATTGAACATGAGGCACCAGAATTAGGGACAGCGACCCTGATATTTCCATCATTCTCCATCAACAGTTCATCCTTGTTTTAGATGAACTCCCCCCTTTAATATCATCAAATGGTGGATCTCCGATATAATTTAAACACAGATACTAATGAGTTATAAGGTGAACAAAGGAACACATGGCAATCACTCTAGACGACGCTCTTGATGAAGACGGGGGAACAGGTGTGGGGTCTCATTTATAACACTGTGCGTACGCACACCTGCAGGCAATGTTCCCTTTATAGATCACAGTCCACCTGGAAATGTGTGCACGTGGATCCGCCTCATATCCCGCCCTCTACACGCCCACATTCAGCCATGCAAAGCACCTCATGAATGTTTCTGCATGTGGATGAGCCTGTTGATCAGTGGATCTTTACGGTGAATCACGGCGACTACCGAGAGGAAGACAGAGAAAAGGAGTTTTTCTGACACAGAGATGGAGGTGCTTGTAGGTGAGGAGGTCTCTGAACACTCGGTGAAGATGTGCCGGGTGGAGGTGACTGGTGAAGATGTGCAGGGTGGAGGTGACTGGTGAGGTGTGCCAGGTGGAGGTGACTGGTGAAGATGTGCCGGGTGGAGGTGACTGGTGAAGATGTGCCGGGTGGAGGTGACTGGTGAAGATGTGCCGGGTGGAGGTGACTGGTGAAGATGTGCCAGGTGGAGGTGACTGGTGAAGATGTGCCGGGTGGAGGTGACTGGTGAAGATGTGCCGGGTGGAGGTGACTGGTGAAGATGTGCCGGGTGGAGGTGTGTGGCGCACTGGAGACAGTCTGATAGCTGCGTATAGCTGTTATCATTTTTTCCCCGCACCGTCGGGGAGGTGGAGCGTGAGGACCCGAAAGATGAGAGGTTAACGTCACGCTGCTGTGAAGTGGTATCGGTGCCGTTGTATCGGAGCCGTTTTGCGAGTACGAGTACGAGCACAGTATCGGACCCGATACCTGATACTGGTATCGATGCATCCCTAAGAAAAAACACAGAATCAATGATCAATCAGAATCAATCATTTATTCAGTATAGACAGAAGCCTGCACAATCATCAGTCCTACAACAAAACTACAAGGTTCAAGCTCCATTCACTGTCCATTTTAAAGCCGTGTGTGACTGTAGAGATGTTCTTCTTTGTTTTATTGTTGTGTTTGTTTGATCTGAAATGCAGACTATTGGAGCGCCCCGGCAGCTCACCTGGTAGAGGCGTGGCGTGAACCAAGGCCCGGGTTCAATTCCAGCCCAGGCCCTTTGCTGCATGCCACCCCCCCCCCCCCCCCTCTCTCTCTCCCAGCCTTTTTTGTTTCTATCTAAGAAAGCAGACATGCTGACAAAGTGTCTTTATTAAAAGAAATGCAGACTATTTATATAGAATTTAAAGGAACATGCTACTGAATTTACACATCAAGGTTACTCGGCCTGTGAAAACATTCGTATAATGTATTTTTTACCAATGAAAGTAACCCAGATGATGTCATAGTGATGTCATCCTGATCATCTTGGTTTGGGCTGCGTTACAATCTGGGGCCATGGGATTCGAAAGACACAAACGTTTACCAGGCAGGGAGGGTTTAATGGAGAGATGCTGCTGAGTTGCCTTATGGGAAATGTAGGATTCTGCTGCTTCAATTTTGACCAATCCTTTTTTTCAGTCCGTCTCTTGTGAGTTCCCCGACTTTATGGAAGAGCAATACTGAATCATTGGAGCATCCCTTTAAGGTAACTTTGCTCTTGTTATATAGCATCTTGGAATGAAACCCTTCAAAAGTACACATTTAGTACATAAACAGTGTACATATGTACAGTTAACCCATAGTTCAAGCCACTTCATATTTCATTTATTCAAGCACATAATTAACAGTGAGCCATGTTTTTTTTTAGAAACTGAATACAAATTGGTAAGCCCAAAGTTACGGTTTGTACTTAAATATACATCATTAAGTAAAGATACATTGACAGAAATGGTTTTATTGCATTCGTGAGATTTCATAGAAAAAGGAGACAGTGAGGTTCGGGAATGTCCTCGAGAGAGAGAGAGCAACAAACGTTGAGTATCTCAACACCAAACACGAGATCAAATATAGCTGCCAGACAAATACCTGCTATTTTCAAGCCAGGTTTTGGAAAAACTAGAGCATCATTGTACATTTTACAAAGAATGAGCCACTAAAAATGTCGGCTGAAAACAACTGGTCTGAGGGTCTCTTATTTATCAGTAGTTGACAATTATCCTCATTTATTTCTAAACAATTAATTGTGCATCGAAAGTATTCAGTATAGCTGCCACAATAAAAGATCAAGAGTACAAACAAGCTGCTCGAGGAGGGTTCTGGCAGGAGGCGCCGTGGACAGTGTTACATGTACAGAGGCCCAAGAGTGCACAACACATTTGCAAAGCTAAAGAAGAAAAAAGATGACACAAAGTTGTTGTAATTGTAATTTAAATTGTCTTCTTACTTTCACACTTGTATTACCTCCGCCAAGGCCGAAGGCCTAGGAAGGAGGTTATGTTTTCACCGGCGTTAGTTTGTTGGTGTGTCCGTTAGCAGGATTACTCCAAAAGTCGGCGATGGATTTGAAAGAAGTTTGTTGGAGGGGTGGGGTGTGGCACAATGAAAAATACATTAGATTTTGTGGGCGATCCGGATCATGATCCGGCTTCGGGAATATTTTTAATAAAGCCGCTCAGCACAGGCTTTAAGACATGCGCAGTGTAACTGATGACGCGTTCATGACGCGTCACCCTGCCTCTTTCTTTCTGCCTGTAGAGAGAGGGACAGAGAGAGAGCG
>CAKAKR010060787.1:0-10675 GCA_916700685.1 Adelosebastes latens
TCATAAGGCTACCAGGAAGCCTGCAATGACTGCCCTTCACCGCCAGGCCCATTTGCGCTGGTGTCGACAACACAGACAATCATTGTGAAGGTAAATAAACAGGCTTTCCAACGATGTAAAATACAATGCCAATTAGCATTGTGACAAAAGGGAAAAAATCGACCAAACACAAGTTTCCGAACTTTTTTTCTCCCAGTTTATATACAATATATATATATACTTGACTTAACCTTGCCCTCAAACACTAGAGGTTTGATGTGGACTCAGACGTAACGCTTTATTTGAATCACATACCACAGATGGTGCTCTCTGAGACACCGTGTAGACGTCACTGTTGAACCCTGTGAACCCCCATTCCAGCTGGGCATTAACAGGCATTTAGACATCGTTTATACATCGAATCAGCATAAAATTGCAGAGTTTTACTCTCATTACATAATGTGTTACGAGCACAACAAAATGTGATCGAATGATGGCATAAAATGGGGAGGAGGAGGAGGAGGAGGAGGAGGAGGAGGAGAGGGGCGCTCTAATGGAGCTCTTTACAAACAAAGCTAATTATTTCGACACACATAAGCCAACTCAGATCTCCAATCAATAGCCATTAGCCCCATTATGACTGCCCAAATGGACTGTGTGTGTGTGTGTGGAATATAGTCGTGGTGACAATAAAGATTGATTTGACTCATGTCGACCACTCACCATCTCTGTTGAGCTGCCTGCCTTCACAGGGGGAGGGGGCTTGTGCTTGGGGGGGCCCCTGATCGGAGAGAAGACAAAGACAATGCGGTACTGACTGTTTCCTCGTTAAGACATCACATTTCTTTTGTAATAAACAGTTGGGCAACATCCCCATTGTGTTGTTATTCAACTGGATTCTATTACTCATTAATTTGTCTTTTAATGCAGAATGAAAAACAAGTTAAGTGGGAGGTTTTGTGTGGTTTAAAGGTTTTTGCACTTGCAGTCAGAAGCAGATTTGTATTTGTACTGGCCGAGAAATCTGTATTAAGAGTAAAGAATTAATGGCCTCAGTGACGAGGCACTAGTTGAAAGCCTCATTAATATTTTGGCCACTATGGGAACAAAAACATCATGAGAAGCTGACAGACACACAGTCACCACAAACTGCAGGTTCATAACTTGTTTTTAGCCACCTTATTGTTAGAAAATTGCCAATTTAAGACACTGGCACAAACATAGAAATGGAATAGGAGTAGAATGGACATTCTCATTCAAACCAATGTAGCAGGATGGTCGGAACGCCGGCCATTTTCATGTGTACTGATATAACGCAACAGTTGTAACGGGCTAACTTCAATAGAAACAGACGTGCGGTAAGTCACAGACTCACTCATGCCGGCGTGACGTGTAAAACAGCATCGTCTAGTGTGTGTGTGTGTGTGTGTGTGTGTGTGTGTGTGTGTGTGTGTGCCCTGCCATGCTGGCTGACCTTTCATAAGTAGCCTAAGTAAGAAAGAAAGTATTAAGTGGCCTTAACAGACGTCAATTCAGCTCTGTGAGTACCTCCACTGCTGGCTTAGTGGCAGAGCAACACACTTTATTGCACACTGACGTGTGTTCTGATGTCACCATAACAACTAACAACAATCACCTTTTTCTTTCGACCTTGTCTGTGCATCTCGCAGGCTTGAAATGAAAATCTAAGGAGCTGGTGCCAGTCTCTTCCGACACAATGACTTCTCCGTCTGTACTCAGTTTTGTGCTTTCAAAAAAATCCCTAATACAGTAAATATACTGTAACTCTGTCTCACTTTAGCTCATACAGCATACTGTGTCTTCGGGGGGAATTTTACATTAGCCACAATGGGAACCACATGGACAAACGGAGCTGGAAATAAATTATGTTTTGAGGCTTTAACGTCATTTTCCAGTAATTCTGGTCCAGGGTTCACATCATGAAATATTCTGAGACTTGCTTCCGAATCATTCTGTGGCCGTTTATGTATTACATATATGCTTTAACCCAGAACTTTGCAATCATCATTACCAGCCGAGATATATTGTTTTCACCTTGTGAGCCTGTGTGTGAGTCATCATGACACAGTGTGGTCCTGGAGACATGTAGCAGGAACTACCAGAGAGGTGGTTTTGAGTATTTTGCGTTAATATTTCTGTCGGTCTGTGGACAGATTTTGTCACCGTGATAGCGTCACAACCGTGCAAGATGCAGTCACGAAACCTTACAGGTGTAGTTGAGATCAAAATGGAGGTCGAGTTCGAACATGGGTGTGGTCTGAGCAAGGGGCCGGACGTAGGGGGGTGGGAAGAGGGGAATGAACCATTGGGCCACTAATTCAGTCTTATTCTACCATTGAAGTGGCCACACATCAGAGCATCAGCAACGTGTCTGCAACATCCACTAATCAAGCCCGTTTTGGGCCCGATTCCCCCCTCCCGACAATCATCAGCAAAGCCCTGATTTGTTGATGATTCTAAAGATTATCTTTCCAGATATTCCCAGTGGTGTGAGGTATGTTAAGAGTGTTTTTTTACATCCCCCGATCAGCTCGGAAGTCCATCCTCAAATATATCCTGTTGTGTGCGGGGAACCCCGAGGGCGGCCTTAGGGGAACGAACGACAGCCAATTGAGAACCAATCTGACTGAAGAGGGAAGGACGACCACTGCCGCCATGGTGGCCGCGGCTAATGCATGAGCTAATGTAAGACGCGAAGCATAAAGTAGTAGTAAGATGGAGCGCAGAAATGGAGGACCAACTTGTTGATTTGTGGCAACAACACAAGTGTTTATTTAATATCTCCATGGCTCCATCCATCCATCCTTCGTGAATCTTCAGTACAAAGTAAAAACTAACATCGCTAATTCTTCCTACCCGTCGTCCGCCATGTTTGTTTACACTAAAGTCCCGTTTGATCGCGAGAGATTTTTGTGAGATTTCTGTTTTTTTTAGTGTGGACTCTTGTTGTTCATGAATGAATTTTTTAGTGTGTGGTGGCTGTTTTGGCCAAATCGTTGCTCTCCACCAGTATAGGAACAAAACCGTTAAATTTATCATAATATGTCGTTATGTGTGGGCTCGCTCATATTTTCAAAATCTGTTAAGATTTGAAAAAGCTTTTAGTGTGGGCCAGGGTGGGGGTGGGCACGGCAGTTTGGGAGACTTCACACTATAAACTTCAGGTCAGGATTTGTGGCCGAGCTACTGCTGCTGGGTACCCTCATGACATGTAATAAGTTTTAATGAGCCATGGTCCCGGAAGGGGAGATTAATTTTGCTCAGGAGGTTAAATAAGCGATGAAGTGTACGCAATAGTTGCTAATGAAGACTTACTCTCCGTCCTCCTGGCGCTTGCGGATGTAGAAGATGATGCCGATGATGATGCCAATGAAGGCGAGGGCGCCGAGGATGCCACCGATAACGGCGCCTGATGACGGGCCCGGGGTGATCTGTCTCTTCTCCTCTGGTATGGGTGAAAGACACCGAGGAAGGAAAACAGAGAGAAAGAGAGAGAGAGAATGTTATCACCAATTCATTTAAATTTCATGCCATCGCTTGTGGCACTTTAATGCTGCTCACTTGCAATATTTGGATTTTTATGTGTTTTGCTGCCGGAGTCTGTGTGAGAGAAAATAGTCTGTGGCTGTGTGATTCAGCAGTATTTCATTATTAACTGTAGCTGAGCAAAAATATGTAAACAAACAACACACAAAAAACTGGAATATGAGTAAAATGAACCATCACAAAGAAATCCCAAAAGGAATGACAATGTGGAAGCAGGTAATCAAAAGTCAAGTTTCTAGTCAATGTCACCCTGCATGCGTTTTATGGTGCATTGAAGCACAGTCACATAAGCATAAAGAATTCAATATGAGATCTTGTAAAATGAAAGCAGCTCAAAGCTCTGTGTTTGTGCGAGAACACTCGTGGATTGCCATAAATCTTTGCAATGCAGCCTCACATCAGCTGAGTCTCACGCTGACCTCGACATCTCCCTTCAATTAAGAGCCTATTTATGATTTCCGGAGAGCTGCGAGGCATCTAAATTGACTGTAAAAGCATCTCATTACAGTAGTGCTTTTATTTGAAAGAAAAAAATCAGGCTGACAGCAGCTGCACACAACAACCACTGCGAATGGTTCTGCACAATCATCGACTATACCAGGGATTTTGGCAGGAACAACAAAGGGAGGGTTGAATTATTTTCACAGGTTGTTTGGTCCTTTTTTGTCATGAAATCATATTTCATCCCAACCGCTGAAGTAAAAAGCACTCCACTGCGTTTGATACGGAGATGATAAAAGGATAATTACCCCTGTGATTTGCACTCATTTAGCTTTACTACATACATTTAGCTGATGGTTGTATGATTATTCGCCTAAAATGAAGCCAATTTGTTCCGCTGCAAGAAAAAAATGTACTGCGATTGCTGTACATGCAGTAGATTGAGTCTCCCCTTAAATTACAGCTCGTTAAACACGTCAAAATGCAATTGAATACATTTGAAAACACACTTGCATCAAACAAGAACACACATTTTCTTAATTGTTACAAAGAACTTTTTAATTCATCTGCCAAAAGTGATATCATCCTCATCCTTTAATGCCTATAGGCCCTTTTCACAGCAGCCATTTTGACCTGCCATTGCAGGGTGAACACAGGTGTAATCATTAACATGAATTATGGCCCTGTTCCATTTAGGTGGGCCAGGACTTTTTTGTGACAACCAGCGTTTTTTTCGGGCTTTTTCTACAAATGTCCAGCAACACGTGAAACACTTGTCAATTTCCGTTCCAGTCTTTTCAAAATAAAACTACTTAGTTAGGTTTCGGAAAAGATAAATTGGTTATGATTAGGCAACAAACTACTTAGTTAGGTTTAGGAAAAGATTGGTTGGTTAGGCTTAGGCCATAAAATACTTAGTTAGGTTAAGGAAAAGATCAATTGGTTAGGATTACGCAACAAACTACTTAGTTAGGTTTAGGAAAAGATCAACTTGGTTAGGCTTAGGCCACAAAATACTTAGTTAAGCTTAGGAAAAGATCGTGGTTTCGGTTAAGATAACGCCGGAACTGCCGGAACTTAGGTACGGACGTTACGTGACAAATAAATCAACTGTGACTTGTGGTTTCACACGGGACACTAGCAGCAGACCTGACTATTTCATGAACTGTGGTGCAACTGGGCTGGGAATTGTACATGCTGGCTCACTGGAATGGCTGGGACACACCAAATAGAATGGGACCATAATTCATTTTATCAATTACACATGTGTTTACCCTGCAATGACATGTCAACATGGCTGCTGTGAAAACAGCCTGTTCGTAGGCAATAGAACCATTGGCTTGGAGGGACCAAGAGAGGAAACATCTGGATACAAAACAAAACAATTATAAAAGGTTCCGATTGCCCCAAATCAAAGAAAAATAGTCCCTATAAAGACTGTGAGCAGTGAGGTTTGTGGATTGTTTCCAGAAAGGCAAGTTGCATTTTGAGTGTTCCAAATGTAATTTTTTTTTTAAATTTTTGATAATTTGATTCTTCCTAAAATAAATTTCATTAACCTCCATTGTATTTGTAATGAATAAAAATGATTCATAGCTTGAAAATATAGTCAAGTGGGAGAGTTGCTGAAACTATTTTTGATCACAGAGTGAGAGAAAGACTGGCTGCATTTTCTCCTCCTCACCAGCAGGTGGTGTTCTGCTCCAAGCTTACACAGTCCTCAAGGAGAAACGGGATAGATAGATAGATATATAGATAGATAGATAGATAGATAGATAGATAGATAGATAGATAGATAGATAGATAGAGATCACAGACTGAAGAGGGAACAAGTTTCGATCATGTGTGATCACAAACACACATCAGCGAGGAAAGAGGGAGGGAAGAGAATGAAGGAAAGGAGAGAGAAAATGTGAAAACAGAGGAGAGATGGAGGGGGAGATGTAGGAGGCAGAGATGGGGAGGTGGGGAAAGGAGGGAGGTCGGGAGAAGGATGAGGTGAGAAGGGGAAGGGAAGGAAGGAAGGATGGATTCAAGGTGGTGAGAGACAACAGAAGGAATACACAATGACGGCATGGAGAGCCAGATGGAGGGAGGAGGAGGAGGTGGGGGGGGGCAGAGAATGACATCGGCCTTTCCTCACAGCTGGAGATGCACAAACACACACAGATGCATGTGAATCGAAGCAATCCCTTCCTCCCTCCGTGTGTTTGTGTCGTTGATGTGTGCCATGCGGCGCTATCAAAGTTTAACCCGAGCACTGTTTGCCATCGATGCTCACGGTCGTGACAGTGAGTCGTGGTGCTGCATGAGAAACGCCACGCAGCCCTGATTGGGTCAGAGAATGGGGGTGAAGAGTTGAACGAACCCCCGGAAGAGTAAAGAAAATGAAGAGACGATGGATTATCTGAAGGTAAATGCAAAACTGGTGTTAATAATCTCATAGACAACACCTCTCTTTACTCATTACATCCCTAAACATGCAGGAAGCGTCCGCCACTATCCTCATCAAACGCACCTGTTCTTCTCACTGCAGGCAATCCAGAGGTATTAAACTGCTCATTGCAACAATGAGTGCGCTACCATCCACCTGTTTTTTTTTTTTTTTTTTATGAGCAGGTTGAATTAAAGCTGCAGTGGGTATAAATGGAGCAAATATGATTTAAAAAAAGTTATTTTTATAAAACGGTCGCTATATCCTGACAGTAGTGGGTTCACATGCTGGTCAAACGTCAACATCTGGGATTCTGAAGTCATCTCATTTTTAATTTGCATATAAATACTCAAATTTTGCCTCATTACTTAAATGTTAAGATGTATTGAGCTTGCAGTAAAATACTTAAAGCCGAAGTAGGCGAGATTGGAGCAAATATGATTAAAAAAAGTTATTTTTATAAAACCGTCGCTATATCCTGACAGTAGTGCATGAGACAGGTAATCTGAAAAAAAATCACCTTCCTCTGTGTCCTCCGGTGCTCATAACGGCATCTGCAAGATTTCACAGACCGGAGGAAAACAAGCAGTAAGAGCTGATCTGGAGTCTGCTGTCCAGCTTCCGTCTATGAGAGCCGGCTGTCAATCACTCGCGAACTCCGACCAAACGGTCAAACTAGACAGCGCTGATCAAATATGAATCAATAAGCTGTTACTGTAATGTCTATGTCTTTCCTCAAATGTTTTCAGAATCATCTTGTAGTGTGCGGTTTAGCTGTAAAATTAGAAAGTTTGTGACCCGGCAGCCATGCTGAAATTGGTCAAAGTCTTCCGTCACGGGCTAGATTTTTTAAAGCCTGAAAACAGAGCCATGATGATGTGCAAAAGTCTAGTTTTCTCTCAGAACACTTGAATTACAATATGCTGAAAGGTTATTATGGATTTTTTCGCCCACTGATGCCAAAAAATGGTTGCATACTGACGCTTTAAGGCAGAAAAAAACTCTGAATGGAAATGCCAGAAATCTGACTAAATGGCTGAATATACCCGCTGGATAAGTTGGGTTACTGATGAGGAAAAGATGCAATATAATTTTTTAATAAATAACGTCATTAAAGGACCAGTTTTTTGTTTCATTTGGACACCCACCCTTACATGGCTCCCCTCCACTACGAAGCCTCGAAAAATAAAGAATTAAAAAGGCAGCAAATGCCAGATGGTATGAATGGACACAGAAGAGAAATTAACTTACATAAGTATGGAAGATTATTAATTAAAAAACTTTTTAACGTGCACCAAAAAAAAGAGAAAAGAAATCAAACCAAGCTGTTATCACTCTGCATGCCAAGATTACACAGTGCACAGGGTCAGAATGTATTTATTTTATTTCAATGTTTTGGGGATATTTATGTTAGTAGTAACATGATTATATGGAAATTAATAGTTTTTTTAAGTAAAACTTCCAGTAAACAGTTGATATGTAAACAATAAACATGGCCAAAAAAATTGAGACCGCCAGAGTATATCTTTATAAACTGTCTCATAAATGTTGTATTTTAGTGTATTGTCATTAAATTTAGATTTTATACTAGACGAGGATGAAAATCTTATTTTTTTGCTTTATTTCATCTCCATTGTAATCTCCATGGTAATATAGTTTACTTACAATGGATTCATATTCCTTATCTTCTTACCTTTCAAAGGAGACCAGATATATGCATATACGCCTTATGGTTGAGGAGCTATTCCTGAGTCATTTTGGGTAGTTATTGTAGACGTTTTTTTCCAAGGGATAGGGCTCGAGGACAATATTAACGAAGTGTTTCAGTTACCTAACTTTAACTACGACTTAAATATAGCTTAGTCTGCCATAACCACATCTGACCCTCTCCTTAATCTCACCATAGTTGCCATGTACAGATATTGTAGAACACGAACATTTAACCACTGTTAGAATTGGACATTAGAAAATGTTGCCATTGAACGTAACATTAAGGTTTTGCAGAATTATCATTCAAACAATCTTGTTTGGTGACAGGGTTGTACAGAGGAGCTATGGTGGAGGACAGCTGATGAAAATTCACACTTTTTTCCAACTTTTGCCAACATTTTGCCAATTAATTTAGAGTTTGGCTGTATTCGAAACTGCCTACTACATACTACTGATGAACGCAGTATACAGTATACAGTACATACTGCAACAAACAGTTAAAGCGATGTCTTTGCAGTATGCTAGACCAGGTTTTAGCCTTTAAACCAGCTCTTAAAGCACTGGACAAAAAAAACTAACTCTTACCACTATTGCAATATTATCGAAAAATACAACTTTGATTTTTTTCTGTTTATGTTATGTTAGTTTACTTTATAAGATACCACGTCACTGGCCAGCTGACGAGCGAGCTACGCCCGCGGGCGATTCTGGAGCTTTTCAACTCCAAAGGCAGATAAATTTATAATGGAAATTTATGTTGTGATATTTAAACAAACTATCCGTCAACAAGGAAATAAAAGCCCCTCGTCTACAGACCGGTCTCTAGAGAGCTCCAGCCAGCTCGCAGCGGTCTGATATTGTAAAACTGTCAATACTCAAAATCTACACAGTTGATTTCTCTCCTCAAAAATTTTCAGAAGTGAATTTAGTGATGAAATAGCTATGAAAAATGTAAAAAAACGTGCCATTTTTGGCTGCTGTTGTTGTGACCGTAGCCTTTACCATTTCAGCGCTTTGCATTGTGGGATACAGTAGGCGAGTTGGACTGGTCCGATGCAGACTGGGGATTTTTTCCATACGACATCAGGGTATTTTTGGCAAACTGCTTTTGTTTGCATACTGCATACTACATGCTACATTTTGGCTAAATCAGTACGCACTACTAGTGATATATGCGGTTTCGATTACAGCCTTTTTTCCACGTCTTGATGGCAGCATACCTAGAACAACCTTGCTTCTCGGTTAAAGTTTCAAATCTCCCACATGCAGGTTGCTTTACTGGTGAGTCAACACACCCACTAACACTTTCTGTCTGTCCCAGGCTCAACACATCCTCATCTGTTGCCACACACACACGCACACACACACACAGACGCACGCACGCACGCACGCACGCACGCACGCACGCACGCACGCACACACACACACACACACACACACACACACACACACACACACAGAGAACTGCAGCTTTCACTTTCATTCACCTCCATCCATTAGATTCCATCTTTATCTAAAATGCAGCTCGATTTCCTCATCAGCGAGTCGCTGCTGGTTCCTGCTTGAGTTATTAGAATATTTATATGAATTATCAAACATTTATATTGTTAAATCAATAGCCCTGGCTTCATTTTGTAGCACTGCTTTTTTAGATGTAAAAAATGAGTGGGTGGGAATTGGTTGGCGCACACAGGCAACACTACAGCAGACCTTCACTCCTGCTTAGCTCTATCTGTTTCCGTCCACTGCTCACTCCATTGCCTGTTAGCAAAACACCCCAGATATAATGCTATTATCTAAGTGACACTCATGTGGGGAGAAATTGCTACTGTATTACATGCAATTTAAATGAAATTGAAACAACAATCCCTGTCTAAAGCGCTCCATTGCTCTCTCTTATCAAACGCTCCAGTGTGTGGGCTGTATTAGCCATCAGAGAAACACATAGTGCCCAAGGCCTGCACTTAACTATGTCTCCCTGATACACAGCAGGGATACAAAAACAAACACATGGCAAAAAAATAAAATAAAAAAATAGATAAAAATAAAACAACCACTGTCTCACCCACACACACACGGATACACAGATTCACAGGGTTTCTACTAGAACATGGTTACATGCTTTAATGTTCAAAAATCGCTTTGCTTTTCTCATACCGGCTGTGCAACCTAAAGAAAAAAAAGAATCCATTGGTACCAACCATGTCATACTATTTTGTCGCACAGGAGGTTAAATAACGCTCCAAACTTACACTAAAGTTTGGCGAAGAAAAACTGGCATGGACATTTTCAAAGGGGTCCCTTGACCTCTGACCTCCAGATATGTGAATATAAATGGGTTCTATGGGTACCCACGAGTCTCCCCTTTACAGACATGCCCACTTTATGATAATCACATGCAGTTTGGGGCAAGTCATAGTCAAGTCAGCACACTGACACACTGACAACTGTTGTTGCCTGTTGGGCTGCAGTTTGTTATGATTTGAGCATATTTTTCCTGCTAAATGCAGTACCTGTGAGGGTTTCTGGACAATATCTGTCATT
>CAKAKR010060788.1:0-14354 GCA_916700685.1 Adelosebastes latens
ATTGCCTCCAAACTTCCTGCCACATCCTCAGAACCACATCTATTTTATAATAAAAGCGGACAACATCCAGCCTCAGTATCCGTCTGCTCCCTGTGATTAATTCAACATCTCAATCACATCCAATATCTACAGCTGGCTTCACTCTCCACTGCTCCCCTCAAAACCATTATGATCAAAATCCCATCAGCCATCTGAACCTCCTCCACCACGTGTCGGTACTTCCTGTCCATCCCACCCTCCTCCACCCTCCTACACCTTTCCACCCTCAGATTGGACCAGTCATGTGGAGGGATAATATGGGTATTGTTCTGGGCTGGGCCGGCCTCTTCACAGGAACATCGGATTCTGTTTGAAGTCGTGATCCGGCACGGCCGACTCACCTGCAAGATCAATACGCCGGGTTCAAAGCTGCCGGCTTCACAGAGAACACACTCTTATTAATTTATAGAAACTTCTAGAAACTTTGTCTGAAGGGAGAAAACCTCCAACTCTGTGTGGTGGAGAGACAGGGGGAATTATTAATATACCTGGAGAGAGAACGAGAGACGGGCAGAAAGAGAGAGACGCCGACCAACCGTCTTCTAACACCTCATATGAATATTTAAATGACTTCCTGTTTGATGTGGATTGATCATACAGAAAGTGTGTGCGTGTGACTGTGTTGTGTGTGCGTGTGTGTGTGAGGAGACAGACGGATAAGGAAGTAAAAGTGTGTGTAGGCGTGCGAGCGTGCATGTGTGTTTAACTCATTAAGGGAGTCTATTTGAGTTTTCCTTTGTTGTCAGATTTGATGATTTGGGGGAAATTTCCAGCCTTGGATTCAAAGCATTCCCGTTCGGCGCTCCAAGCCCGCGGCGTCAGGGAATGAAACACTCTGCATTTATATTTAATGATATCAATTTATCAACAGGAACAATCTCAGGATGTTGGCTCAGATTTGATTCCATGTTCCCCTGTTTTTACCTGAGGGACACATGCACACGTTTGCTCATCGCCGTTGCCATTACCATATACTCCGTTCTTCCTCTCACATCTGTACGCTGATAATAACCAACAACTTCCTGACGGTGCAGTTCAGTCTGCGCCTCGCTTACTTTACTGCAGGAACACTGAGACGGTGGTGCTGGGAACACGGGGAGGTGTCGGCTGGAGTTTTCACATACAAACTGTACAAAACCCCCCAAAAAATTAGGGCGAGTTAAGAAAATGATGACTGGAATCCTACTGTACATGATGGCATTTCACATTCAGTTATAACATATAAATGCATGACAGGCAAAGTCATGACTCAACACTTTATTATGGACATAAATCCACAATCATAACATGTAAACCAAATTATACTGCAAGGAAATGTCTTTTAAGAAAGAAAAAGGCATCACTTAATACCTGAACTGTCTGAAACCAGATTACTGATCATAGTGCAGGTTAGGAGCTCTGTGATGATCTTTACCCACCTCTTCATGTCTTGATATATATACAGTTGCATTGGTAATTTATATTGGTAGAAATAAGACCTCAAACAATCCATAAAGTGACAATCATATTGCATCCTTTGTCAAATATATTTAGGTTATCTCTTTTAAGTTAAGAGCCAAGTTTGTCCAATTCAGGTTGGAAAATGTATTTCCAAGGGGCTGCCCCCTCTCAGTCCATTAGTCGACTAATCGGTCATTTTGGTCTTAGTCAACTAAGATTTCTTTCTCATTTCTTTTATGCTGAATGATTAATTTCTAAGAAACTTGTGAGCACATCTCTGGTAAAGATTTAAAGTGGTGCTTTTGTGTGATTCTTTGTAGAGAAACTCAGTTTTACAGATCTGTCGATTAAACAACTAATCGATTAGTCAAAATTGTACGAGTGTTAGTCGACTAAGAATTTCTTTGGTCGAGGACGGCCCTACTAAAAACACATAACAAATATGGCTAAACATAAACTAGGAACAGAGGCAACTAACAAATTAGTAATTTAAACATTTAATTTACAATAGTCTTGAATTCTGACAGAGGTATCAGATTTTACGAATAATCCCAAGTAGCTAGGACATCCACACTGAACACTGATTCTAAGCAGGTCTTAACTCATAGTGTGTTCACACCAGAAAAGTGACAAAATAAAGTTTACTCAAAACAGTCCCCCATGCAGACTAAAACAACATTTGATTTTGTGCTGTGTGAGTGTGCTGTTGATGGACACTATTTTCCCACAATGCAATGCACAAAAGAAATGGAGGAGCTTCTCACAGCTGGAAAAAAAATCCACTAATTAAACACCTCAAACAACAAACGTTAAGTATTCAATATTTTTTATTTGTCTGACATCTGACTGTCTTGTATCATTTCCTATTAGTATAAAATGGTTTAATGTGTTGATTTATTTTGCATTAACTGCAAAAACTACTATTACTAATATTATAAGGATTAATATAGTATGTATTGAATACAATTAGCATGGAGTATGGATTTTGGACAATTCAGCTAATGATTGCAAGGTGAACAATAGGATTGAAGTTTGTTTATAAATCATAACTTAATATTCACATGTAAAAATCAAAAAATTAAAACTTGTTATTCAAAGAAACTTAGAGATAGATTCCATATTTTTCATATGAATGAAAAGCATTTTCCCAGACTGAGTCTGGAAATTTTAACCAGAACCAAACCAGATCTAAATTGAACAACTTATCAGAATCAGAACCAAGGTTTTTAGATTATATTGATGTCATCAAGTTACTTCAACATTACATCCAAACAAATAGGTCATTATGAGAATGAAGTGTAAAAATCATCAACATTTTACATCAAGTTTGAATGAAGTTTCTCGCTGAACGCTTGAAGAAGTACTACTGATACTCTGAAGTTTTTTTTTTTAACTGAAGTCAGACTCACAAGTGCAGTAAGTCCAGTGTTATTCTGTGTCACAGTGTTTGTAGATCTGATGTGACGCGACTCTCTCTTGATTCTGCCTCCTAAAGGTGAAGTCAGAACCTGATGACAGTCGTCATCTGAAGAACCGCCGAGTCAAAGCAACGCTGTATTAATCACTGAGTGTCTGGACCTCCTCCTCTTCATCCTCCTCCTCCTCCTCCTCCTGTTGCTTTAATGTGCTGGTCTGTGTTGGACTTCTAGAAGTTGTGTCTGCGTGTGTGTGTGTGTGTGTGTACGCTGCATATAAAAGCTCCTCCATCCTCGAAACCAACTGAACTCACACAAGCTCAAAGTAACGCGGTTCAAGAGTGCACGGTTCAACTGGAGAGAGTGTGTGTGTGTGTGAGAGGGAGACGCTTAAGAGGTAGATATTACATGACTGTGTGTGTGTGTGTGTGTGTGTGTGTGTGTGTGTGTATGCGTGTGTGTGTGTGTGTGTGGATAGAAAGTCCAGTGTGCGGGCCGCTGCAGTGAACTCTGGGGAAGGTAGAGAGAATCCTAAGTCAGTCTGTAGAGAGTGAGGGCTTTCCCTTTCAACTAGAGCTCCCCTGGACGCTGCACACACACACACACACACACACAGACACACATACACACAGACATGTACGTAGATCCATGCACAGACAAGCAAAAACACACACACATACACACACACCCACACGGGGGACATGAAGACGTGGAAGCCCGCATGCACACACAGACAAAAGTACACACGGGATATCGCTACACATTGTTACACACCCCAAACACACACAGAGAGGCAAGTACGCACATACACACACTCACACACACACACACACACACACCAACTCTCTCTCTCTCTTTTAGTGTCTCTCAGTAGTTCCTCAGTGTTTCATCTGACAGCTTATTCCCAGTGTGGCTCCACTCTGTATTCACCCCGGATCCCCTCAGCACAGACACCCTGTGAACACACACTCCCAGGTGGAGAGAGGGGGAGATGGGGGGGGGAAGGTGACCTCGGTCCACACACACACACACACACACACACATTCTGACATGTTCACGTTCCCGACAAAAACACATACGCCAAATTCAAATTACAAAATTATTTTCTGCTGTTCACAACTGGAGGAAAGAAGTGAATTACTGTATTAGAATTAGCATATTCTTAAAAGGTCTGACATGTCTGCGGTGACGACGAGCTGTCTTTTCTGGAGAGTTTCAGGTGACATGTTCAGTGTTTTGGTTTTAGTTACAGTACGAGGAGAAAATCTGAAGGGCTCAGTTTGCTTGGAAGTGAAACAGGCAGTAAAAAATAAAAACTGATGTCTTTCTCCCCCCTTAAATCCCTTCTACTGTAAAACTTCTCAAATGTGGCACATACAAACTTTGACAGTCTAAAACGTGAGAGAAAAAATCTAATAAAAAGTTCCTTAAAATGCAAATAGAAATAAAAACATAAGTATCGGGGGTGACATTGGTAACCAGCTGGGAATGGACCCAAAAGCACAGATAAAAAATGCAAGCAAGAGTGTTTATTACGTAAAAACAGAGTAGTTTAGAGGTAATTGTCCAGAGAGGACAGACGATGGTACCAAAACACTAGACAGAGACTCAAAAAATCCATAAACAAGGTCATTAGTACTAGGAATCAAATGAGGAACCAATTGCTGGAACGCTTAATAAAATAGTGAAGACGAACTGGCACACACGGAGAGCACACAAACTAATACACCAAGGAAGAAGGGTGATAACGAGGGACAGGTGATCCTCATCAGGGCGTTACTCAGGTGTTACTGATGACACTAATGATGGCTCTGTTCTATTCAAGTGTTCCAATGAGGGTGACAGTGAGTCAGCATGCACAATACAAGGACCCTGAGCAGCTAAATGGAATTAAGCCATCACTAATTTCATTATTTACACCTGTGCTTTTCCTACTGTGACGAGTCAAAATGTCTTCCATGAAAAAAGACCTATCATCAAATATCTGAATCAAGAGACAAAGGTAAGTATACCAAAATAAAACAGGAAATAACAACAGAAACAAGGAAACATAACTTAGACAGGACCGGGATGTAACAATAAGAAATTGGATTGGATAATTGGATTACTCATGTCCTTTTACAACTTGCTCTTGGAGTGACTATAGTTACTTTTTACTTATATAGAATATGTATAAGATTTCTAAATACAAATATACAGTATTTTAGTAGCTTTACCCTCCACTAAATACCTCATAAAATGGTAACACTTTAGCTAGTTTTTTTTATCACAGGGTTAACGTTGTAAATTGAAACAAAACAAAACAAGAAATGGGGTTGGGTTTAGTAAAAAACATCATTATTAAAATAAGTGAATGTTGACTTTTAGTTTCACACGGGACACAAACAGAGGTCTCCTGGGTTAAAGTCCTGTGTTTATTGACCCATTCACGAAGCCAACCTCCTCCCTACGCGGACTTCCGCGGACCATTATAACCGTATTTGCGACATACATACATTACATAATTTTTAGGAGACAGCGATGCCCAAATTGACAAACCCACAGAGATCCATCTCCTGTCTCTGCAGTTCCCCTCAGTTCTACACAACATTTTAGCGTCTCTCAGCTCATTGTTTTGGTTTTACTGTTTTGGTTCAGTCTTAATGTTGTCGCGGCAGGCAGCTGTTTTCAATGAAGAATGTACACTACCTGCCCGGCACAAAATGACAGACATAGTGGAGCATTTATGAGCTAAAAAGCCAGATATTTCCCTCAGGAATTTGTGGCGAGCAGAGCTAAAAGGAGAGTGAATATTGGACTTACATTTGTCAGGTGGCCAGAACTCCAAATGAATGCTAATGCTGCTCCGTGTCTGTTTGCTAACACGCTCGCCATATCAACTTTATCAGGTTGTCTCTGCAGAGCTGAACCGAGCCCTTCACTGAACTTCTGCAGAATACCTAAAGACGTCTCCTAAGGCTTCCAGAGAAGCAGCTGAACAGAGTCTCACCCCACTGTTCGCTTCCTGCAGACCTGTTCGTCCTCGCCCTTGGGCCCAGGCTGCAAACATATTTTATGTTTGTTTGTTTGTCTGTGAGAGCCATCAGAAGTTGGTCCTGATTCATTCTGAGAATAAACTAAACCGTCGTTTTGCTGCATGAGTCCAAGTTTCCTGAATCTCTGCAACTGAAGTGGCGAGTGCAATGTTAACAACAATTGTGAGAATAAGACCCAGGTTGAAAATGACCAGAATATACCTTTAAACTCATTTATGATCAGTCCTTGTCTCCGTACATTCCCATACAACTAAATGGCATTCTCAATTACGTTTTGAGGGAAACATATTTTGTCGCGGATTATGTTTGTTTTTGACGGATCATAAACACGTTTGTAATGATACAGTCCGCGGAAGGCCACATAGTGAAGATGTTGGGGTGAATTGGGTGAATGGGTCAATAAACACAGGACTTTTGGTCAGGAGACCGCTGTTTGTGTCCCGTGTGAAACTAAAAGTCAACGTTCACTTATTTTAATTTACGTGCGTAGCTTAATAACGTAACAAACGTACTCATTTTAAGATAAACTGTTATGTTTTTTTTACTAAGCCTAACCAAATAGTTTTGTTGCCTAAATCTAACGAAGTAGTTTTGTTGCGTTTTTTGTGTATTTATAACGTTAACCACGTGTTTAAAACTGTTTAAAACTTTGACCGTAATCTGGGAGAAAATATATTTCCCTCAAAACATAATTGAGAATGCAGTTTAGTCGTATGGGAACGTAATTTCAACACATTCTCATCCCAACTCGTCACATACCGCCCCTTAGCGCCAAGGGGCATGATGCCAAGGGGTGTGACGCAAAGGGGCTTTACGTCACATTATTTTTGGCATCAAAACAACTATAATTAGGTTTAGGAAGTAACTACATGGTTGGGCTTAAAATGACTACATTTGTAAAGTGAAAGTGAACGTTGTGAACACGGGACACGAATGAACAGCTGATTGTAACATGAACAGCGGTCTCCTGGTTGAAAGCCCTGTGTTTGTTGAACCCATCCACCTCCCCTCCCGCCCGGTGTTTGTCTTTTCGCTCTTTAGACTACGTCACCACACTCCCGACGTACTTTCTCTGAGTGTTAACTGTTGCTGCTGATGGGTTTACATTGTAGTTAATGGAGCGCCCTGTGCGCTTCATACTGATGCTAAAGGGTGCCGTGTGCGGCGGTACTAAACCCTGATGGTCGTGACAAAGCCTCGGTATTTACCGCCCTGGGAACGAGAACAGGCTGGAAATTCTGTAGGAGACAGAGTTGATTACTGTGCAGCACTTCATTTGTCCTGCAGAAGGCCGTCACTGATTTAATACATTTAACACTAAAAAATACTAAAATAAAATAAATGAAGGCAGTAAAATGTCTGAGGAACTGTGTCAGTATGACAGAAGATACTAAAATTGTGTCTCTTTGCATCACGTCTCATCAACCCAACAGAGAAGCGAAATATCCTCTACAGCAGGCGGAATATAATGTCACACAGACACCAATTTCAACAGCTAATTCACAATGTTACTCACTGTCAATACTCACCTTTGTGGTTCGTCTCCTGTTCACAGTAACAGTAATACTCAACCAAAGCCGACCAAACCACCAAACCAATCCTCAACTTCCTCCTCCTCCTCTCTCTCTCTCTCTCTCTCTCCTTGGGTTTCCCCTGCAGCACTTTGGGAAGAAACCCAGCGTCAGGCAAACCGCCTGCATCCCCCGAGAGTGGGTGACATCCACAACCTGCGTGTGTGTGTACAGTACATGTGTACACGCACACACATGTATGTGTATGGATGTGCGTTTTCTAGAGATAGAGAGGGAGAGAGAGGGAGAAAGCTGTGGCTAGCCCTAAACCATCAGCCTAGCGGCACTACAGTAATAACCACAGGACTCAGTCACTACCACAGGCAATGTGTGTGTCGGTGTGTGTGTGTGTGTCAGTGTGTGTGTGTGTGCATACTGTAGATCTGGATATGTGTTTGTACGTGTGGTCAGTGAGTGTATTGATCTATTTGTGTGTGTGTGTGTGTGTGTGTATATTTGCTTTCTATATTTTGTATAATTTATATCAGTGTTCTGCGTGTGCAAATGCATGTGTATTGTGTGTGTGTGTGTGTTTGTGTGTGTGTGTGTGTGTGCATGTATGTATCCAGGTGTGTGTGTGAGTATCTCATTCAGAGGCCTGTAGTCCAATCACGGCTCAGTTCTTCGGCCCCGCGTCTGTCAATCCAACCTCGACAGTGATTGGTTGAGAGGTCCAAAGCCATCGCACAAGGTCACTACAGACAGACACACAGATGGATGGATGGATGGATAGATGGATGGATGGATGGATGGATATGTGGATGGATAGATGGATAGATAGGTGGATAAATAGATAGATAGATAGATAGATAGATAGATAGATAGATAGATAGAGTGCAGGTGTGCGGTGGTTCTTACATCTGCATACAAAGTAATTTGCCACTAAATATATGCAGAGAATGTGAATGATGTCATTTTCAAAAAAGAGGAAAATGAGCCTACCCTCTATTGCTTCTCTCTCTCTCTCTCTCTCTCTCTCTCTCTCTCTCTCTCTCTCTCTCTCTCTCTCTCTCTCTCTCCATCCTTCTCCCTCTCCCTCTCTCTCTCTCTGGTTGCTGCAGGGTTGATTGGAGGTTTTGTCACGCCTGCTTTGACAGGCCGGGCAGAGCTCAGGTCCCAACGGTTTGGCAATTATCCTCTAACCCAGCAGCCTACTACTGCACAAATGCACTCACACACACATACACACACACATACATGGCCTGCATGTCAATACGTCAGAGATGGGGAGACAGGCTGTCTGTGTTTTGCTTCCCTTTCGCCCTCTCCACATCTGTCTCTCTCTCTCTCTCTCTCTCTCTCTCTCTCTCTCTCTCTCTCTCTCTCTCTCTCTCTCTCTCATTAGCCGGGTGTGTTTTAGAGGGGAGGAAGGTGTGAAACTCCGGAGACTCTTAACATTCCACTCTAATATACAGTCCATCTTAAGCCATCCAGGGCCCTGAACCCACACACACATGCTCACACACACACACACACACACACTGACACACACACTTGGTAATCCTGGGAGATCAGAAGGGCTCCTCTTCCTCTTGCTAAGTAGCGTTGGACCCGTCTACAGACTCGCTGATGGTCTCTCCAGCTTAGCAAATGTACAGCAGCTTGTCAAGCACAGGAAGTAGCTTAGGCTGCGGCATTAGCTTAAACATGCACTTTAGAAACACGGAGGAAGCCGCAGCATCCAGCCTCGGGTTCAACCTGCGATGCAATTTGTAACTTTATTTCAAATTGTAATAAATCAATAGGATTTGTCTGCCTGTGATCGTAAAGCTGTGCCACAGTAACACTGTAGAGTAATGTCGCTGTATGTATTCGTGTTGATAGTGTAGTATTTTGGTATTTAATGTACAAGAAGTTAATGGAAATAGGATGTCAAGTACGTGTCTGGTAACCTGATCCGGCAGATGATTTGTTACACAGAACCATCTAAGAAGCATCATTGAAAACTGGGCTGGCACTTTCAAAAAATACTTGGCAGGTGATTGGATTAACCATCTGTCAATCAATTTCTTACCGAAGCCAGTCAGGAGAAGAGCGAAAACATATTTTCTGTCAAGAAAAGCTTTCAGTGCCGTTCTTTGCTCTTTTTTCAGTGAAGAAATACTCTCCAGTTCTCATATAACTGATGCTAATGCAGCATCTACGCTAACCTCTTCTGGAACCACCATTGTTGTTTTGAACAAACAGACGCCTCTCCATGTTGTTAACCACACCCGTAGCTGCCAGTAGCTCCTCACAGGACGCTGATTGGTCGATGATCTGGCTTGCCGGACATAAATGCATTACTTGAAGTCTGACAAGATGGATTTCCGTGTGATATGTGATCTCGCAAGAATCTAGCTGCTGTTCAAGGTATCGTGTTGGCGCCAATTCCAGACTGAAAAATCCCAACTGGAGCTAAAATTTCTGCATTTGCTTACATAAAAGATAAAAGATAAAATCTGTACTGCGTCATATTTGGAGGAAAATGTGCAGTGGAAGCAACGTTGAGGATGATATTAAACAGAAGACGTGAAAGGGAATTCTGGTTTCAGATAAGCTGGTCTTTATTTTCATAGTTTAAGCCGTTATCTCTGTTGGTTATGATAACTTTGTAGTTGCCAAGTCAATTGCTGAGATTTGGGAATGTGGCGACGTTGATAAAAAGAAGACCCGTCTCACTGCTGGTGTTTCTTGTCCCATCAGATTTCATTGTAAGGACGTCGCCATGATCACAGAGCTCAGCAATTAGACCGAAAGTTGTATTAAACTTGAATTTTACTTTAAAAACTGGCAAGTTAATAGCCCAACTAATAGACCTTCAACAGCAGCACCTTTATATTTGGGCATATAGTGTCTATCAACAAGTTTAAATTCATGTTGGCATCTTTCGTAGACCAGGGAGACATGCCATATAGTGAAAAACAGAATCAATAGGCTATATAATGTACGAGTGGGACTTGTGCTGAAACAATTACTCAATTAATCAAGTAGTCCATTGACAGAAAATGAATCAAATGCATTTTTAATGAACAATTAATTGTATCAAGTGATTTATTATTTAAAAAAAAAAAGGAGTTAAACATTTTAGGGATTCCACATTCTCGAATCAAGAATTTGCAGCTTTTCTGAATCTCATATTGTTACATTTTTAAATGTTGTGCAGACAAGTTTATAGTTGCAATAATCAATTCATTCATTCATTCAATCATTCAATAATGAAAATAATCAGTAGTTCTAGCCCTATAACTTGAAAACAACAGTATAGGGTTCATGCCTCACTGTCAGTGCTGTTGGATCATCCCGTCCCTTGTGAGTGTGGCCAGTGGTGCTCCAGATGTGGCCATGAAGGTGAGGCTGGCAGCCACAGTGACAATAGCAGCAACAGAGGAAAGAGAAACAAAGGGCTGAGCAGCGATGCAGCGTTAGCTTCAGGTCACATGCCAGATGTTTGCCAGTTTACTGGGTTCTCCATGTAGAGAGCTAGCGGTGCTGGATCATCCCACCGAGTTCATCACACGGCAGATCAAGATGAGTGACAACAAGAGTCGTGCTGGTGACAGAGGGGACGGATTTACAGCCGGGACAGCAGGCGGATGTTATTATCATGGCTGGTAGGATAGACGAGCTACGGAGGGGTCGGGACTGAAATACGTAGAAAGATAGTATTTTATCTTCTCTTTTATTTCATTCTTTTAAAATGCTATTTATATATTTATATTGTTTTTTGCTTCTTTTATATCTACACACCAATACACTCACTGTATCTTCTTGTACAATTCAATCTACATTTGGATGGTAATTCATACATTAAGAGTAGTAACAGTTTTTTTTGTTTTATAGTTATTTTCAACACAGATCAGGTCCTACTGTTTGTGGAATCAATCGAGCACAGTGTTATTTTATATCAAAGCTAGTCTGATTTATTTATTCATTTATTTGATTCTGGCTTGAAGGCACCATTCAGTTGTTTCAGCATCTTATAGATAGAGTTCACATTTTACCTTCCTTTCATGCAGCTATAAGAACTAACCAGAACATTGTTTTCTGTGTGGAGGCAGACATCTCTGAAATCTCTCTCTGAGACAGATATCTCAAAACCTGGACACATAAAACTAGAACTATCAATCACTTGGCATAAGCGTGAAAACACGTAGTCTGTGAGCCACGCCTCTAAAATAAAATGTACATGTAAAGTGTTTTTTTAATGTCACATATATATATAAAGCCTTATAGGTACCCCTCTAGCGTCGGGTTTGGATGTGTCAGGGATGGCGTGTCCGCTAGTTACATGCAGTCTTTTAAAAATAAACTTCCAACATAGGTCTACTTAGTTTTAGGTTTACTTGGTTAGGTTTAGGTAACAAGACTACTTGGTTAGGTTTAGGAAAAGATCGTGGTTTGGGTTAAAATAAGTACGTTTGTTACGTAAAATAACGTTAGTTAAGCATGGAAGTTACGTAACAATACCATGGTAAAACCTCAACGTTGACTTGGTTTCACACGGGACACAAACAGCCGTCTCCTGGGTTAATGTCCTGTATTAGTTTGACCCGTCCAACCTCACTTCTTGCCCTCCCTGCGCAGACTTTCTTGCTCTTTATACTACGTCAGTTGCTCCGACCGCCTAATGATAACGGCGATAGGTTAAGGCCTACATTGGAATTAGTTGAAAGCCTGGTGCGTCCCATACAGACGCTAAAGGTTGCCCTGGTTCGTCGTTTTCGGACGCCGATGGGGCACTGACCAAGCGTCGCTATTTGAGACAGAAATGAGATGAATTGAAAGAATTAATCTTAGTGATTGCTGGCACAAGGGGTCTATTATTAAAAAATATTAAAGTAGAATATCCTTATCTGTAATTTTGACTGAGCATTTTGGAAAGAAACTCAATTTTTACAGCCGGTCCTGGACAGGTTACACAAGGAAACATGATGGGAATATTTAACAACAGTAAATACATGAAGGGTTTAAAACATTGCATCGTATTTCCTATTGCAGTTACTTATAACAATGAGAATATTTTGTGTTGTGAAACTGGATGCAGCTCCTGTCATGTCTTCATGTTAGAAGCTGGTTGAGAATTCACATCAGCAGGTGCAGATTTCCATGAGAGGACATTTCCCACCTTTTAACTTCTTTAATCAAGTTGTTCATGTTCCTTTCCTTTCCCTGTTTTACAGCGTGGCACCATCACCGTTTCTTGCTCAGCGCCCTGGGCGGCGTAATCGTCAAATCCATCAACACACTCGCCTCACATCAGATCAGCACGGCGCTCTTTGAAGGAGATGGACGTTGTAGCTTTATCAAACAGACAAAGCAGTGATCTTCCCTTCCGGCGTAAAACAACTACATACACCTTACAGCAACAAACGTCTCTCTGTGTGTGTGTGTGTGTGTGTGTGTGTGTGTGTGTGTGTGTGTGTGTGCGTGTGTGTGTGTGTGTGTGGAAGCAGAACAAGTAGATGGGTGTAATTTCATAGGTGTGTGTGCTTGAGTGTGTGTGAGTGTGTGTGTGTGTGTGTGTGTAGGCGGACCTTGCCTCAAGCTAAAGTCATTGAACAGTTAAGGAGTTCCTGCTACACTCCAGGCTAAAGCTGAAATGCAACCGTCTGACCACGCGTGAAATTACCTCCCTTTCATGAGTGCAAAGCACACACGCACTCGCTTACAAACACACATACACACACACACACACACACAAAATTGTACCTGGACATTCCCACATGCACAAACATACTGTATACGTACAGTATCTGCACACCTGTAATAGACAAGCAAACACACACATGATAAAAGCGTTTGCAGAAAGCCATGTCACGGCTGTTAGCGGTAACATGGCATGGTGACATGGAAGTGCCTTAGAAGTGCTAATAGCCCTGCCAGTGACATATTCTGGTGTGTGAGGGTGTGTGTGTGAGGGTGTGTGTGTGTTGGTTTCAAGTCATTTTTGGACTGTATTAAGGGTTGGAATATATCTCTATTTACAGTGTGCAGCACTTTTCTATCCAACAGTTACAAAATGCTTCATAACAAGCAGATGGAGTAAAAATAAAAGGAGATGATAAAAGAACATGTACATACACATTAAAAGAACCTAAAGGCAGGCAAAATTTATGAGATGAAGTATCAAATTTCCAATAAAATTTCCAACCCAAAGAGGTCAGAAGACATAAACTGCGGGAGCTAGCATTGCTTAACAGCAGCAGTTGTAAATTATACAGCTTCTTATCAAACATCTCCGTCATTAATCTCCGTCTCTGTCCTTGCAAACACTGCAGCCCAACAGCATCCTCTCTTCTTTGCTGCTTTTATTATTTTGCCATGTAATTATACAAACAACGAATAGGTCAGTCTCGCCCCCTCTGCCTCGTAACTTTCCATGTCAAAGTTGAATAAGACAGTGGCCGCCAAAGGGTGGGGACATTTTTTGTGGACCGACCGACAGAGTGAGATGCTGGTTGCAGATAAAAATGGAGAGTGGGATCCAGTGTGACCGGCGCACCTTCACAGTCCAGAGAAGAGGTCTAATCAGGCGCATTAAGTGAAAACACCTGTGTAAGTGTACCACAGGTGTATTAGAGCGTGATGGTCCGTCCGTGTAGTGTGTGTCAGCCCGTTCTCATTCCCAATGCTTTGTCACGGCCGTCGGCGTAGATACCGACGCACAAGGCACAGCTTTAGCGTCTGTATGAGACGCACTGGGCTTTTCATTAACTATAATGTAAACCCGCTGCAATGGTAAACGCTCAGGGAAATTGCGCCGGGAATGTGGTGAGTAGCTTCAAGAGCAAAAAGACACACACCGGGCGGCTGGGTCCAACAACCACAAGGCTTTCATCCAGAAGACCGCTGTTCGTGTCTCGTGCGTCACG
>CAKAKR010060790.1:0-34536 GCA_916700685.1 Adelosebastes latens
AACAGGCAACAACAGCTGTCAGTGTGTCAGTGTGCTGACTTGACTATGACTTGCCCCAAACTGCATGTGATTATCATAAAGTGGGCATGTCTGTAAAGGGGAGACTCGTGGGTACCCATAGAACCCATTTACATTCACATATCTGGAGGTCAGAGGTCAAGGGAACCCTTGGAAAATGGCCATGCCAGTTTTTCCTCTTCAAAAATTTGCGCAAGTTTGGAGCGTTATTTAGCCTCCTTCACGACAAGCTAGTATGACATGGTTGGTACCAATGGAAACAAATTTGTGTTAACATAAAATCATTGTTTTATTCGATGGCCTTGCTGCTCTCGTATTTGATCTTTGTGCCCCTCAAAAAATTGACAACACCGAAGAGAAAGTGGCCTTGCACCTAAAATGATGAAATTCCATGCCTGGTCTATACTCCTCTTTGCCTTACTCAACCTCCATAATCAGACGTATGATTGTCTCCAACCATCTATAACTATGACACATTCATTTACTAATCTCTTGTACCTTTACAGACACCTCTCCAGACATTCAAACCAATGATCCGCCCTCTTTATCTTGTATTTTTTTCTCTCAACCCCTGGAGTCACTGGAAGTCACTTGTCACCATGTTTGTCCAGCCTGCCCTGCCGGAGTGTTACTACTTACAAATCAATACGCTTTTTTCAGTACATGGAATTTTAAAATGACCCAGACAGCAGATGTGTCTTCTGTGTCACTATACTTCAAGTGATGGCTCGTAACACTGTGTCCAATAATGCTACTCGACACTGAGTGATGGTGGTATTAACCTAACCTGGGAAATTTAATACCGGCGGATTCCTGCAAAGAGCTCGTGCTTTGGTGTTGCTCAAATGGATATAGTGTGTGCTTACTATTGATCACTGCTGGTGCCACTGCATTCAGCATGGCATTTCCATGATCACAGTTCATCGCTCCTTCTTATATCTCCTTTTCTCCATCCTGCCTCACACCGCCCACATCCAGGAGACATAGCTCCCAGCAGGGAGAGGGTCAGCTCAGAGGAGACTTCAACCTGTCAGAAAAAATTCACATCTAGCCCCTCATGCCTCCCTTCACCATGCAACCCCTCCGTCTCCCACGTCTCCCGTGCTCCTTCCCTGGCACCCATCACTCCTCTTCCCCTCTGCTACCCTCCTCCTCTTGCCATTTGATTCAGATCACTGAGTTAGCCTCCGTCTCCTTTGTCTGCGGCTCCATTTTGCCTGGCAGATGGACAGGAGGAGATGGACTCACATCGATGGGAGTATATATATATGTGTGTGTGTGTGTGTGCGTGCGTGCGTGTGTGCGTGCGTGTGTGTGTGAGATGGAAGGAGAGAAAGAAAGGGAGGAGAGAGAGAGAGAGAGAGAAACTTTTCTGGGAGGCAAAATGTCAAACAGCAATGAAGTGAGGAGACTTTTATCTGTCAAACCTGTGTGAGGTCTTGCCTTTCAGGCTACTGAGTGACAAGGCTGCAGTTAAAAGAGAGCTGAGATGCGAAAGTGAGGGCGACAGAATGAGTTTACCTCTCATTCAGTTAGCTTGTCATACAGTATCAGCCTTATCTGTATATGCCTTATTTTACCTTAGCCAATGTGTGATATCAAAGCAAGTTTTTTTTGGGTCTTTTTGAACAATTTCAAAGGTCAAATATTAATCATCCGGAAAAAAGTACGAGGCCAATAAACTTTTCAAAAATAGCAAGACATTAGCAAGATTAGTAATCAAATATGTTGTCTTTTTTCCATGATCTTTTGGAGACTTACAATATGGCCAAATAGTGCTTACGAATGGCTGACTCACTGTATACTCACTGACGTGCCCTACATTGCTCTACTACTAAGCTCATGCTCTTAGCCCAAGGCCATGCCTCCACACACAACATAGATGCAGGCCTAAGAATAAAGGAGGGATTGATGGAAGGGAAGGGAGCTTGGTAATTGAGTAAGTGCCCTTCTGGATGTGGAAGCCTGAATAAAAAGTATTTTTTTTATATAAAAAAGCCTTTCTTAGGATCATTTCACTCAAAAGTACATAAAAGCTCTTTCAAAGTTTCTCTGTGTTCTTTGCCCTCAACTGAAATAGTCCCTGCGGAGAATGCAGAAATGCACAAACACTTACGCACTCTCTCCTGAAAGACGAGGATAAAAGGGTTGACCCTAAAAATACAAACTTACATGCATGCACACAAATACACAAACACACACATACATACACACAGCAACTCATAAAAAATAGAGGGCATTCCATTCAGGCCTCCTAACAGTTTTTTTTTTTCCCGGCTCTGCATCTTAACCCGAGATTATTAATAATGCTCTAGTTGAAACATAACAACTCATTTTGCACTGAAAGGTTTAAAGTGTGCGAGCAAGCAAACAAAGTAGACTTATTCATCTTTGTTGCGCCCGGCAGCAAATAATGACCCACGAAGCTAGTGGAATGGTCTTTAGAGATGAAGGCGAGAGGGAAACGCATGATTTCACTCCGGAGAGACTTTTGTCACTCAGCTGTGGAGGAGTGTGAGGAGGAGAGAGAGAGAGAGTGGGTGAACAGGAGCTGCTGTAACCTGGAGATGAACCTGCAGCATGATGTAAAACACTAAACTGCAATGTCAGTGTTGAGCTTACTAAATAAGCTAACAGATAGAAGTTGAGAAGGTCATTCCTTACTGTTGGGTTACTGTAGGGTCATCATGGGTAATGATTATATACATTAATCTAACTCTGATTTTTAAATGAATCATTTAAAAGTGCCTTGTGTAGCTTTTGACTAATAGTAGCGCTATGGAGCGCTGATTGACAGGAGTCGGACACGAAGCCAAGAAACGTAGTAATTTTCCAGAAAATTAAGAAAGCTGTTAGAGAGCAAATATTAATGTGAAACGAACAATGCAGATTTTGAGATTTTTTTTTTTTAAAACGGCTTTGCAATTTTTTTATAAGGAAGGAAATGCATCAGATTGTTTACTAGAAAAGTAATTGCTTCGTTTGGGTGATGTTATATCAATGTGACTGTGTTGTGACAAAATTAATAAACCTAAATACTTGGGCTGTCAATTGATTGAAATATTTAATCACGATTAATCGCACATTTTCTATCTCTTCAAAATGTACCTTAAAGTGATATTTGTCAAGTATTTAATACTCTTATCACCATGGGAGTGGACAAATATGCTGCTTTATGCAAATGTATGTATATATTTATTACTGGAAATTGACAATACAAAACAACGACAGATATCGTCCAGAAACCCTCACAGGTACTGCATTTAGCATAACAAATATATGATGAAAAAAATAAATAAATATAAATATATATATATATATATATATATATATATATATATATAAAGTGGGCATGTCTGTAAAGGGGAGACTCGTGGGTACCCATAGAACCCATTTTCATCCACATACCTTGAGGTCAGAGATCAAGGGACCCCTTTAAAAACGGCCTTGCCAGTTTGTCCTCGCTAAATTTAATATACGTTTGCAGCATTATTTAAGCTCCTTCGCAACAAGCTAGTATGACATGGTTGGTACCGATGGACTCCTTAGGTTTTTCTAGTTTCATATGATACCAGTATCTTCACTCTAGCATTAAAACGGAGACGCTACAACCTAAAAATTGCCTTAATGCATTTAAAGAAATTAGTGGCGTTAAAATGAATTTGCATTAACGCAAGGTTAACTTTGACAGCCCTACTAAATACCTTTTAGGGAGCAAAAACTGTCAAGAACCGAAAACTGGCTATGAGTCAGATTCATACTATTATTCTTTGAACACCCCTTCTGATTTAACTCATAACCTTGCCATAATCTTGAATTTTAGGTAGCTTGTGTTACAATATTTAACAGTTGAGATGTTTGGCTTCTTTTTTATATACATTTTTTAAAGATTTTAAAGAGGACCTATTTTGCTTTTGTGAGTTTCCCCTTTCCTTTAGTGTGTTATATAGTTTTCTTTCTGCACGTAAAAGGTCTGCAAAGTTACAAAGCCCAACGTCCACGCCAAAGGGAGTTACTCTCCCCCACAGAAACACTGCTTCTGAACTGCCTGAAACGCCTCGCTTGAAGTCCTGCCTTTTCTTCTGAAACATGGTGATGTCACCAAGTAACACATTTGCATAAGACCTGCCTAGCGGCTCATTTTGGCACGCCCTCAAACAAAGCTAGCTAGAGTGGAGCTGGAGCGGAGTCCGAAGAGTTTGGCTCAGCTGACCAATCACAACAGAGTGGGTCAGCCGACCAATCAGAGCAGGCCGGGCTTTTCGTGGGAGAGGAGCTCGAACAGAGTGTTTCAGACAGAGGGTGAAAAGAGGTGCTGCAGCACAGCCGGCATGAGAAAAATATGTTCTAGTAGAAACCCAAAATATAAGTATGCACCTAAAAAATGACTATAATGGGTCCTCTTTAAAGTTTTGTAGAAAAACATGTCTGTTTTCCTCAAAGTCTAGTTTTGGAACAAAGTATTCCTCTTTATTGGTACTCGGTATTGGTACCGTACTGCATCAGAGGTCACTCAGCGGCCTCGTGTTCACACAATCCTCCCAAGTGTATCACACCAAGCTAGTTTCTAAATGAGCATGTGTGTCTAAAGTTGACTCACTCACTCATACACGGAGTGACAACTGTATCTGAGTCACGTACACGCTTCCTCTGACCCCCCCGCTGCGACCAAATATGCGCCCAGCGTGTCAGCACACAGGTGACACTGCCAACACCCCCCGACACAGACGATGTATGACAACACTTCTTCCCCTCTCGCCCTCCTCCACTGTGCCCGTCCTGCTGCCAGCCCGCTGCGGTGGCATGCCGCCCGCACGTGTCCATTCACCTCTCCGTGCCCCATCGTCGGATCGTCAGCATCACCGCATAATGCCGTGTGTTCAAACTCTCGCCATGATGTGTCCTTCTGGGGAGTAGAGGGAGTAACACAAGGTGACTGTTGATATTAGGATGTAGCATTTGCTACGCTGGGGCGCCTCCCTCATTGGTATTTCATGTAGAGCGCCGTCGCATTCGTCACGTTCCATAAACTTCCTTATTATTCACTGGCGGGGAGTAATTTTGTTCTGCCGCTCGCAGTTGTGAAAGTGAGATAGCGGGAGAGAGGGAGGGGTGACACTCTGAAATCCTTCTAATAATCATTTTCTCTCTTCCCCATACATGGACTTGTTTATCAGATGAGCAGGTGGTTGAGTGCCACTCACCTCCCACCGCAGCCCCAAACACAGGCTCACTTCTGTGAATCCTAGGGGTGATCATCTGTGAATCCCCACCCAGTTGCAGTACCTCCACCCAGGGTCTCGGGATAATCAGCGGGCTTTCTGGAGCTTAGGCAAACAGAGTTGTCAGAGGAGTGACACATACAGTCACGCCTAGGGGAAACGTGGACTTGTGCAGAGGAAAGTAATTCATCAGTGGGTTCATGAACCAAGCAGCATCCCTCAGGTCCAATGGGGCTCTGAAAGCCACAAGGAGCCGAGGATTTGCTCCCGCCGATGCTTATGGCACCGATGAATTGCTTAAGTGCACACCATATGCAGCAGGCAGCTCTCCACGCACACGTCCTTGTATATCTTTGTTTAGTTGCCGAACGTGCCCATAAAGCCCAGCATAGCAGTGAGGGTTTTACGCCAAGCAGGTGGCCATGTCGTACTCGGCCAGAAAGCATAAAAAACAGCCTGCCCCCGGCAGCTGCCTGGCCATAAAACACATTTATACCATGATGTCCGTGCCCATCCCTAAAGTGTGCTTCAGGTTACGGGGCCAAAAAAGTGGAACCTGGTCTGTGAGATGAACCCGAGTCAACTCCAAAGCAGAAAAACAACAAACTTTGACCTTTATAGCAGAAGGAGTTATTTTCCTGTAAGACCTGAAGCTGTGAAAGTTCACTCCATATACAGCTCTTTACAGTGAAGTCTATAAGTCTACAGTAAGAGAAACTAGTCTTCAAACTTCCGGTGTGACTTTTCTCCTACCCCTCCTCTATTTTCAGAGGGGTTTCTTTGTTCCTGGACCCCGGGCCTCCTCCCTTTCTTACTCCGTTCGAGAGTAAAGTGCCAGTGAAGTTGTCCCCAAGGCGGTGGATGCGCTGGAGCATTAAGTGTGCCACAAGGTGTACTGGCGTATTAATGGAGTCCGGTTAGAGCGGCTGACCTGTGAAGCAGTACGGTCAGCTGCTAGGTGAGCACGCCGCCGCTGTAAATCCCAAACAGGCGTCCCCTGTCTCTCCCTCTTTCTCTTCTCCGTCACGCCTATCAGCCACCACTTCCCCTCCATTCTGCAGCCCCCGCACCGCTGCTAAAGGAATGTCAAGTCAAGCTTTGTTACCGAGGGCTGACAGAGTGGTCAATGGGGTCTGGATGGCCCAGGTTTAGGTTGTAATTGCCACTGTTTTCACCCTCCTTTCAGCCCATCGTGACAAACAAGGGATAATTTTAGTTTTAAGGATTATATTCGTGTTCCCAGGCGGAGTCAAGATGCCGCTGTGTTAGATTTATGACCAACATGAAGCTGGTGACTAATGCTATAGCCCGCTGGGACTCTATGATCTCTCTGTACCTTGGATTTGTGGCCCTGTGAGTTTTCAACCTTTACACAGCCAGGATTCATGGCGAGTTCATTTAAGGCTGAGGAAAGCATCCTGTACTGCACAATGGAATTATTATACTTCACTAATTAATAGGGGGTTACACGATTTTGATTCTAAATCGGAAATCGATCGAAGTTGGCTTCCGATCTCGATCATCAAAAACAAAGGCAGGTTCAATTATTTTATTTTACTGAGCTACATATGTGCGTCACGTACAGCTGTACTCACTCCATGTATCTCACTCACGGCTAAAACTATAAACCAGTGCAAAAATCACAATTACCAGCATAAGGCACCATGTCCTGAACAGACACATTAAATTACAGACACAAAGTCACATTGGCATTTTGGAACATAAAAAAGCAAAATTAATCTACTCAGTCCAGCACTCGGGACTCCGCAGGAATGATGGGAAATGTGGGCTATCCATGTCGCTACCATGGTCGTTACGATACTCAGGGAACTTCCTGAATATGCCTATTGCATTTTACACTGCATGAATTAGCCTAGTAAGTTAGTTAGTTAGTTTCCTTACTCATCATAGCTCTTCTACTCTTACTTGGTTTATCATTAAGTCACTGCATCTCCCGACAGAACAACACAACAGGTTGAATTTCAGCCTACATGCACGTTTTTTTCAACTCAATGTTGTTGAATCGGAGCAGCTGATATTGGTAGCGAGAGAAACCCGCTAGTGGGAGTGCCGAGTTTCGTCTCTCAGCGCGCGGAGACTCGGCATCCTCTCTCGGTGACGCCACGTTCAGAGGAGAAAGAGAGGAGAGAAACAAGTGCGACGGTGAATGACAACAAAACCGTATTTTCGTAGATTATAGCACACTTGTAATACTCAGCAGAAGGATGGTAGTTTTGTTTTTGTAAAGATTATTACTGTACTGAGGTGGGTCACACAGATATTGAGAAGATGCAGCTTTTTATATAGTAGACTGTTGTAGTCTAATTTTTTAAATACTTTCTTAATAAAAAGGGAGTTTAGTTCAGAAGATTTGAAAGTGTAAATGACAGTTGTCAGATAAAAGCAATGATCTATTGATCTTTACGAATCAAGACTCCACAGTTTAACAATGGCTTGTTTAAAATCGTAAGTTAAATCGAATCGTGGATTTGGAGAATTATGACACCCCTACTAATCGTTGTATATTCAACTGGTCCGAGCGAATTAAAAAGCTCTTTTAGGTCAACACGTTTCGCAAAAATCCCTCTTTAGTAAAAGCGATCGTTTGTATAAAAGCAAAATGATCACACTATACGAGCCTAAATATGTCTTTGTAGTTCTGTCACGATCTTTTCCTGACAGACAGTTGCAGGTCACCTCTATACATGTTATGTATCAGTCCCCGTGCCCATGTCTAAACCCACCTTGCAGAATTTCCTTTCAATAATGTATAAAAGAGGGCACAGACTTTGCATGTATTGTCAGCGCGAGGACATGATCCCTGACATCTGGAGCCTGCACGGGGCTCATACTGAATGATAATGGCCTCTCCCCCTTTTGATGAATTATTAAATTCAAATTGTTTTGCAAACAAAACATATTTGTTAACACAATGAAATCTGGGGTGAAAGCTGGAGCTTTATCAATATTTAATTTTCACTGTAGACAACAATATAGCCTTTGGCCAGTTTCTGGTACATAATTAATGAAAAGGGCAATAGAACTGACAATACATATAAAACAACTGCTGCTGTCATATCGGCGCAGGTTTAACAGTGAAAACAACCGCCGAGACTTTGATAGCGTGCTCCAGCATTTACGTTTGACACATGCTGATGACTTAGGGATTTACAAAAAAACATACACTTTAGATATGACAGAATTCTGGAAAAATTTACTAGCACTCCAGTGAAGCATTCATATTCATGGACCTATTGTCATCACTCACTCAGAACCGTCTATTGTTCTATTATTTATCACATGGTGATCTTTCCATATTTAGGCTTTTTGATTGATTGGATATCAATGTCAGACTGCAGTTATGGAGATATGTCTGTGATTGGGCTGATTAACATTGGATTTCCTGTTGAAAGGTTGCCCCCCCCTTTCTTTTGCTCTCTTTCCTACCGTCTCTGAGAGAATGGGAAGTCGGCACAGTGAATATCAAGTGGCTGATTGGGGCTGTCACTGAGGACCCCGGTGGACCCCGGTCGCCAGATGTGCTTGTCCGTCGGTGTCAGCAGCAGGATTTGTCTCTTGGGTTTGCGCGGGTTTGTCGGGGTGGACAGACGGTGCGGAGGAGGTTGCCGAGCGGAGTGCTGTCCCTCACTAGGGCCTGCCACTCACACTGTCTTTTTCTCTATTCGTCACTGTCAGCAGACTGCTGATGCTGGCGTCTGATGACTATACCTATCCTATGGCGGCATCTCTCATGCCACATGTTCCACCTGAAGTAAATCTCCCGCAGCACGCGCCTTTGACTGACATTCTTCAACGAGTTATTTTGCAATGAAACCGCAAACGTTGGCTCAGTTTGCTGCGGAGAGCCTGGTTTGTCCCTTATGTATATATCCCCGAGGAGCACACAGGTCGATAAATGCATACAGCTGAGGAATTAAAGGAAGGACGTTTTTTGTGGTATTGATTGTGTTTGTTTCGGAATGCTATTCAAATGTGGCGCAGTGTGAGAGACATACATAATAAGATAGTACTGGGAGGGGTTGAAGGTTGGAGCCTTGAGCTTTTTTTCTGCTTTATTTTGTCCTATAACTCTGCTTTACCTGTGGGTAATGAATAGAAGCCGCTCTGTTATGAAGTGAGGAGGAGCAGTTTGCTGCTGCATTTGAGGGGCACCTTCCTACATTTGGTTGTGTGTTTCAGACCTTGGAGAGCTCATTTAAACCCTACTTTATTGTTTCCAGCAGCACCACTCAGGAGCACCGAGGTGGTGCTTGTTGCTATGGAGGACACGAGAAAGTGACGTGGTGGTGCAGGGAATATGTGCGTGCAGTATGAAGGAGCGTGTGGTGTTTATGTATATGTTTGGTGAAGGTGTCTGTGTTAAGTGTTTGCTCTGTGTGTTAAATCATCTCTGCACCAAGGTTTCGTGCATTGTGTGTGTGTGTTGTGTGTGTGTGTTTTGAGGCAGCCAGCAGAGCGGGGGGGGGAACATCTGCACACAGTGGCACAGGCCTTCTGCCTTTACACACGGCTCCTGCCGAGCAGCGCTTCACGGCCTAGCAGGCTGTGACCTCCCAGAGGCTCCAGGGGAGCTCTTCCTCTTAAAAGCCAGCTGTGCCTCATACTTTCTGCCCGCCAAATATTCCACAGTCCAGCTGTTCACCTGAGAAGCATGGAGCACAGCCCTCTCACTTCCTCCCTTTCATATTTTTGGAGAGCCATTGTGCAGGTTTAAGAGTGCATGGAGTATAGCACCTGTGATACCTTTGTTGTTATTGCCAAAGCAACAAAGTTGGCCTCTCACTTTGTGTTCAAAGCTGTTCAGTCGAGGTTTTCCAGATGTATGTACTATTAAATTAAAGGGGACCTATTATGCTTATTTTCAGGTTCATACTTGTATTTGGGGTTTCTACTAGAACATGTTTACATGCTTTAATGTAAAAAAAACCAACTCTTTTCACCTTCTGTCTGAAACACTCTATTTGAGCTCCTGCCCCGCCCTCCCGAAAAGCCCAGTCTGCTCTGATTGGTCGGCTGGCCCACAGTTACGATTGGTCAACCGAACAAAACTCGGTAATGTCGAGAAGATAACCTGCAAACTGCAAAATCTGATCTGAGATCTGCAAAAACTTGCAAAAACTCTCGCAAAGACTCGCTGCCCAACAACCTTTACGAACCTTAACCATCGGAGATCAATGCCTAACTTTAAACCATCTCGCGAGAGTTTCCCCAATTTGCTGGTCCCCCTTCTAGACACGACCACCAAACTCTTCGGACTCCGCTCCAGCTCCGCTCGAACTAGCTTTGTTTGAGGGCGTGCCAAACTAGCCGCTAGCAAAATGTGCTACTTGGTGACATCACCGCGTTACGGAAGAAAAGGCGGGACTTCAAGCGAGGCGTTTCCGGCAGTTCAGAAGCAGTGTTTCTGTGGGGGAGAGGAACTTTCTTTGGTGTGGGCTTTGTAACTTTGCAGACCTTTTACATGCACAAAAAAACTATATAACACATTAAAGGAAATGTAAAAAGCACAAAAGCATAATAGGTTCTCTTTAAATGCATCCTCACATTCCTTTTGATGACATACAAGATGTAGAATATTGTCTTATTTCTCATGGGTTCTTACTCTTTTAGCGGTGCTTGACCTCAGTTTAATATATGAATGTTTAATCACTCTGTCTTGAGGATAGTTGAGTCCATTTTTTTTTTTTACAGCTCTTTATCTGTTTTTTTCTTTTAAATGTCACTCCCTTTGAGATTTAAATATAAACAGATTATCTTTATAAAGGCTTTCCATATTCTTAATCAGATGGATGTGTTTGTGCATGTGGTGGAGAGAGTAAGTGAATAATGAGTGATGCTTTTAGAGCATACCCGGTAACACTTTGATCTACTTCAGAGCCACACATTAAAAAGGATGGAGCAATAACATTCAGCCACAGATAACAAAATGAAACTCAGTCTCAGGAATACAAGAAGTATCATTCACTGAAGGTCCCCCTGTTATTGTAGAAAGTGTCTCGACTGAATCGTCTTATTCGTGTCCTTCAGTCACATCTGTGTTTGGTGCCTCACGTCAGTGAATGGAGCTAATTTTCATGATTGATTTTTGTTTTTCAACCCGCCAAGAGGATTGCATGATATGGTCATTTGTGGACATGTTCCGGCATCGTGTAAATAATCCATCAAGGGTTTTAATGATGGCAATCATTTTGATGATGCGAATCAATGTGATGAATAAGACATATCTGCCGTTGAAAAAACATTTCAAATGTGCCGTTGATTGACACATATTTATTGACATGGGTTTATTAGGGAGATTCACGGGGTTATTTTTGTTATCTTTTCAAAATATTAGTAATAGTAACAGCTGAATTCCATAATGAGATATCGACACACGCTTCCATTTGGACTTCTGGCATGAAATGTTAGCGCATTATGGATAAGCACTGGTATGAGTCTTCTTAAGACATTAGCCTGACAATAATTCCTGCTTTTGAGGACAGAATAATTTGCATTCAAATTAGGGCTGTCAAAGTTAACGCCATAATAATGCGTTAACACTAATTTATTTAACGCATTAACGCAACTTGCTATTTTTAGGTTGTAGCGCGCTCAGTTTTAAAGCTAAAATAAATTAATGAAACTAGAAAAACCTAAGGAATCCATTGGTACTAACCATGTCATACTAGCTTGTCGCGAAGGAGGCTAAATGACGCTCCAAACTTGCGCTTAATTTTGGCGAGAAAAAGCTGGCATGGCCATTTTTCGAAGGGGTCCCTTGACCTCTGACCTCAAGATACGTGACTGAAAGTGGGTTCTATGGGTACCCACGAGTCTCCCCTTTACAGACATGCCCACTTTATGATAATCACATGCAGTTTGAGGCAAGTCATAGTCAAGTCAGCACACTGACACACTGACAGCTGTTGTTGCCTGTTGGGCTGCAGTTTGCCATGTTATGATTTGAGCACATTTTTTATGCTAAATGCAGTACCTGTGACGGTTTCTGGACAATATCTGTCATTGTTTTGTATTGTTAATTGATTTCCAATAATAAATATATACATACATTTTCATAAAGCAGCATATTTGTCCACTCCTATGTTGATAAAAGTATTAAATACTTGATAAATCTCCCTTTAAGGTACATTTTGAAGAGATAAAAAATGTGTGATTAATTTGCGATTAATCGTGATTAATAATTTTAATCAACTGTCAAGCCCTAATCCAAATATGGCCTGACTATCTTCAAGTAATAGAGTAATTCCAAAAATGGATAGATTGTACAGTAGAGAAATGCTTTACATGCAGCTGTAGAATTTTAAGAAGAAGCCAGTGTCAAGTGTCTCCTTCAAAAATGCCTATAGGGCAATATGCACTAATATGTCAGCCATGAAACAGAGTCAGGACTGTGGGACATGGTAAAAATTTTGTTATAACAAGGTGCTGCTGGCTCTGTCTGTGAAGTAAAGTGCATAAGAAGTGAGGAATAAGCGAGTGTACAGGCCTGATATATGTCTACAGCAGAGCAATTATAGGCCCAATGGGCGACATGCTTCTGGATTGACTAACTGCGTAGGATGTACAGTACAGTACCTCCTAGATCTACTGCAAACGTACTGAGCTATAAAGGGCACATTCAAACCTCAAGGAAAACACGGTACTTTCAGAGTTCTTATACTCCTTACACCTGTTGTATGTTTGCAGAGTGAAAGTAACACTGGTTCAGCTGATAGATACACAGTACGGCTGAAGAAACTGACCCTGAAAGAGTAGTATATGGGCTTGCTGCATATAGAAATACACAAACCCAGTATGTGTCCTTCTACATGCCCATAAGCCCTCTCTCTTACTTATTGCTCACTGTGAAGAGCTCATTACGATGGAGCGATGTGTTCAAGTGCTCAATCAGAAATTAAGCAGAGTAATGAAGCAAGACGGAGGTTAGTAAGACTGTGAGGTTAGCAGTTACCTAAGCAGTCAGCTCGACCGTGACGCCTTACTTTCATCTCAGAGTGAAGGGACGCTGAAAGAGAATAACCCCTCACGGTTATCCACGAGATGGGAAGTAACGAGTTCCAACCTCACAGTGATTGATGACTTACATGGCGATGATATATCGGGTGCCCCCGTCCCTGTCCTATAATTTATGAGCAAGCTCGTTTAATTTGTCCGTGGCTTAATTCGGCCCGTATATATATATATATATATGTATGACATATGAACGTGTTCAGCAATTGATGGCTTACACTGTCTAGCAGCAGTGTCTGACTGAGACTAACATGTCCTTTGGCATTGACAACTTCACTGTCATCTGTCCAATCTACATGACCTGACAATTAAGCTAATAAGTGAAAATGGCACCTTCCCAATGCAATTTTAATGAGCACCATGTTGAGTTGAGGAATCTGTTCATGAGGAATTGTTAATGGGCTGCTTCTGATTCTCAGCACTGAGGAAGGGCTGGTAAAATGCACTTGAACTAAAGGCTCGCCATAATTGGTCCACGGTCCGTGGTTGAACCAAGCCTAATTGTGGTCCTTCAATGTCAGTCAAAGTTTTGCTGTTAAAAAGGTTTACAGACTTTTACAGGTCTGAGGCCAGTATAACCTCTATTCAAGTACAAATGCTTTGGGCGCTTGTCCTTTCCTGATCTCTGCCACCAAACACATAATGAAAGTGTCCAAGCAGCGCAGATGTGTGTAACCATCTCATATGGTTTTGTTAAAATGTTTAATAGGATAAAAATGGAATTGTGATGACGTATTTAAGCCATGACTTACTTACAGCAGTCACAAGCTTCGTTGAAAACAAAAATAACTGCCAGAAGTGGTATGTCAACATTAACTCTCAGAGGAAAGAGAGCAGAGGCGCTACATCACACAACAAAGGCCACAAACGTCATCGTCTAGTGACAAAATGGATTGCCAGACGAGATGTCAGAAACTGTCTCCTTCCCCTCAGCAGGTGACGATTGATCACATCGAGCATTCACTTTGTGGTAATTAACCAGAGTTTCACATCATAATGTCAGGGAAAATAAGAAAAACCTTCTGAGTTTTTTGCAAGTTGGGAAAAGTCGAGGCAAACAGCCCAATCAGTCAAAAAGACAACCGCACAGAGCAAAAAACACAAAGAAACAAGCAAAAACTAATTTAACCGCCTCGTGGTTGTATGCCTCCGCCAACCAGTCAAGTTGTATTTTACATCCATGTCTGTCCAAAATGTCATCACTTCCTCATTTTATCCTGATAGACATTTGTGTGAAATTGTCATAATTATGGCCAAAAACGTGTTTAGTGAGGTCATAGTGACCTTTGACCACTAAAATTCGAGTGGACCTTTTTGCCAAATTTGAAGAAATTCCTTCACAAGTGCTCCTCAGACATTACGTTCACAGGAATGGGACAAGAATGTTTCTCCCCGCTGGCTGCCGTTGCTACCTACTTTGTGCTTGTGCTAACGTTACTGGGTCAGCTTGCTGAACGAGTCTGTCGCTGAACAACGAAAGTCGGAACAAACTTTTAAATTAGGCCTTGTAGATCTAATGAGTGAATATTTGGCAACTGGATTGCCAGATTATTGCCTCAGATTTGGTCAGAAAGAGATTTTGGCGGACTGCTGAGGTGAAATAACTTAAAGTTTACCAGCGTATTTCCAGTCGTGGACAGGGAATGCATTATGCGCATAAGATTGTGGGTGTTTTAAGAGCACGGAGGATACACACATGCATCCTTGATATCCTCTGAATGAGTGACTCAGTCCTTGCTAGAATTTGAAGGATCCTCCACATTGGAACAGTCCCTTCGATGACCTAGCCTCCTTGAAATTCAGCCATTGAAGGATCCCTCCTCGACTTTGAGAAACACTAGAGAATCCACAGTGTACTGTAAGGCACAAACAGACAATGGCTAAATATAGGGACTGGCTAGTATACAATATTATATACTGTATATGTTGTGGCTTAGAAGGTAGATGCCGTTAATCCCTGGGTCGGCGGTTCAATCCCCGGCTCCTCTTGTCCACATGTCAAGTCCAGTGTCCAGAAGGTGTTGTTGAATGTGTTACAAGAGGCGTCATATCGTCACAAGTATTGTCATTGCAAAAATACCCTGCAGTTTTCATATTAGGTATTAATCCGTACCGTGCCCGAGTACGATTTTAAGGACCCTCTCGTCTGCCTTCCTGCTTTATCACCCATGGCCGTGCAGTTCAGAGGATGATATCGGTGCATGATGCGCGCATATACAGACAGATATGAAACAATATTATATGTATACAGATTTCGGAGGAGACCGGCGGCGTTGAAAAAAGCCTGCCATTTCGAAATTACTCGCCGACTGCTAACGTTAACTCGCATTTAATAGCGGTCCACTTCCGTGTTTTGGTACAGTTGGCTTTCACACCTGATGCGTACCCGAGTGCACACGAAGCGTACTCCAGACCACCCTTTCAAGTGGACTCGAGTACAGATCGACGAAACCGTGCCCGAGTACGGTACGTCGACGTTCACACTAATCACACAAACTGGACTTTTGAGGACAAGTGTACTCCGATCCGGGGCCAGGTCCCTGATTGTGAAAGCACCCTTATATTATTTTAACGTAAAATGGCCCACTCCAATCTGTGAGCATCTATCCTTGTTTTTACAGGAGGTATGTTTTCCTCTTCAACTCTAATCTCCCTGCCATAGTGAGCTGAGGGCTTTGCATTGTTGCCACGCTTGGAAGTCGGTGAGACTGCCATTGTATGTAAAGGCTCACTAATAGACCCCAGTGGGGCGTCATTCCTATTCCACTCATGATGAAGACATTCTCTCTCTCTCTCTGTTTCTCTTTCTTCTCCACTCATGATGAAGACATTCTCTCTCTCTCTCTTTCTCCCTTTGTCTCTCTCTCTCTCTCTCTTTTTCACCTCTCTCTCTCTCTCTCTCTCAGACTTGATATTTTTCTCTTGGCTCTTCTCTGCTCTGCCTGTGGGCCTGTGAAATGTCTCTGTCTGAGGAGAAGGCCCCCTCGTCCCTCTGGAAGCCATTAGAGAACCTTTATGAATATGTGCTGAAAGGGCGCTTTTTTCAGGGGTGGGGACTGAGTGGGTGGGTAGTTGAGGGGGATTAATGTGCGATGCTATCATTTGCCTCAGATGCTCTTGTGAACCACCTATGCCTGTTAGATTTCTGTTTGTCTTTTTTTGGAGCACCGTTTTAATCGGTGCCACTCTTCCATTTTTGAGTTGCTGGTGGTGCTGGAGTGACGCTCGTGTTTAAGTATAGGGCCCGTGTAAAGCCTTTTCTTTCTGAAGCTGTATTGCTTGAATACTGGCAATGGTTTCCCTTTTCATACTTTTCCCAATATCTTCCTTTCTTATCTACTTTTTCATGCTTTTTACTTCCAACTTTTTTTGTGGTAGTAAGTGTAACTTGGGGCACAAACATAAAGAGTGCATTGTGTTGGTAAGTGCTGCTCAATATAAGTGCATCTTTGAAAGGGGGGAAGTTGCAACAGGGCTCAATTTTCGCGGCTTTTATGCGTTCTGTCCCCATGAAATAAATATCAAATTTTTTTAAAAGCTTGTACGTAAAATTGAGCCTTGGTTAAATATTCAAGATGCTCTTTAAGAGATAGTGGCTAGGATGTACTTAAGTGCACCACTTTACTTGTGGCATCTAGCCCTTAATCTGATTGGTTTGACTGTGTACTCGTACTGGTAAGCCTGTGGCGGTTTGTGTCTGTATATGAACAGCGGCGCTTTTAGCAAGATCAGCCTACCCTGGGGTTTTTCCCCCCTCCTCTTGTTGATCTGTGGTAACAAGATGTTATCCTGAATGCAGGCTTTAAAATGAGAGAAGAAGGTGGCGGCGGAGGTGGTGGTTGCCCTCTGCTTCTTTAGCTCATTAATTGCGGAGAGGGCAACCGTTTTGAGTTCTACCTGATGGTTTGGGCTGCAGGCCTGCCCCGGTCAGAAGCGAGCTCCAACGCTCATGAATCATGCTGCTGGGAATAGGAGCCCAGCCGAGGTCCACAGGAGGGGGGGCTAAGCATCGCCACAAAGGCCTCGTCCACAGCACAGACGTGCTTTTGGAGGTTCTGCAGGCTCAAACAATCAATCAGAGGCCATTCTATCATAATTACACCCAGGGAGTCGTGGCGATGTGCTGTCCACACCTTGCAGCACATGCCCCTTCCCTCCATCCCTCCCTCCACCTCTTTTATCAAGCGGTTAGTCTGACGCTCTTTTCTATTCCCTCCAGCACCTCCATCATCATCTTCCCTCCTCTTCTGTCTCCTTCCCCCCACCCCCATCTTCGGTTCTTGCCTTTATCTGTGGTCTCCATTTTGATCTCACTGGCACTACTCTCTGTCGCTGGGTGGGTGCAGACTTTGCTCACGAATACACGAGCACACTTATAGACAAATGCACATGCACCAGATTGCGGGAAGAGGATGGATGGGAGGTGGACTGATGGTGACTGTGGGGGGAGAGAGAGGGGTATGTAGGGCACAGTGTGTGGATAAAGTAATGATTTCTCCTTCACACCTCCCTTGCTAATTAGTGCAGGCTGCCTGCTGCCTTGAAGGGGGGCGGTGTCTAGGGAGCCCTGCTATTTGTCTTGAAGAATTACCGACAAGGAATTCACGTCACTCCTTAATCCCACAGATACTGGACGGAATTCAGCGTTTACCTGACCGCGGCCACCTGTCAATTTGATTTAATGATTGTAATGATCATTTTTAGCCTCCTCTCCTCTCTGCAGCCACGCAACGGGGATGTGGCATAAGCCGCAGCCCACTTCACCCCTTCCCCTAGGAGTCTCCCGGTGCAGACTATTTGTGTCTCCGTGCCACAGCATCCTCCACACAGATGCGTCCAGTCCACCATATTTCCCCCCCCAACATCTCTTATTCGTCCTCTCCGTATCTCTCCACGCTTCCTCACGACTGTTGTTTCTCCACCCTCGTGCATTTGGAGAGCTGTCGGCACAGCGGTGACATCACTTAGCCCCGTGTCAAGTTACAGGACTGAAAGCAACAGTGTGTAAATACAACATAAATTTAAGAGAAATCTATGTATTAACCTCAGCCGTATCTTGAGCCAACAGAAATCCACATATTTCCAGATGTTGAACTTTTTAAATGCGTGTTTTCCTATACTCAAGAAAATCCCTGCAAAAACAACTCAAGGGTGGAGAAATAGTTTAGATTTGTGGTGTGTTGCTGCCGGAGCGAGGAAACACCGAGGTGGGTGTGTAGCGTCTTAAAGATATATGTGATAGGTGTTTGTGTGGGAATCCCATTAACATTATTTTGCCTGAGGTGGATCTCATCTCCATAGCAGCTGCATCTGACAAGTCTGCCACGGCACGACAAAGAAGCCAATCATTAATGTCAGCCAGAAGAAAAAAAAATTATTATGTTACCCTGGAAGTAATACTCAGTAATGATGTCCATTTCCCTGCATTCTGTACGTTTCCCTACTGGGCTAATAAGAAGATACTTTAATGATCTCACCATATAGTATACTGTTTTCTTGACTCAACCACATAGTGGTACGACATAGCGAAGAAAAATGCAATTCAGAGAAGAAAGTAGAGGTTAAAAAACTAATCAATAACAATGTCTGTCCGTGGAATATGTTGACATTTTGGTTAGGGCTGCACGATTTTGAAAAAATATCTAATTGCGATTATTTTGACTGATATTGCAATATGATTTGCAATATTAGAGGGAATGATAATTTTTACATCATTATTCTCATTTTCATTGAAAAACATTCAAATGAATATGGCGGGTTTTTTTTGCAGGGATTTGTACAAAACAAAGATCTTAAGCCTGTAGAAGATTATTTATATGCCGGGAAATCTCTGCAGCACCACAACATTTAATTGAAAATGGTATTTTGACACACATTTTGCCTTTAAACAATATTGTGATTTTAACAAATACTTGCAGAAGGCCATATTGTGATTTCGATAACATTTTGTGCAGACCTATTTTTGGTGCTGGTAAACAATATTGAATTATACTGGGAGGTGTTTTTAACATTTTGTCCAACTCATTTATATCAACAAGTGTAAACTCAATGTTCTCAGCAATACAATTCAACAATGCCAGGATACACAGCCTCCAAAAAAGACCAAAAAAAGACGAAAGGAAACCTTTTCAAAAACAGTTTTCATGAAAAACATTACAGCCTTCATGATCTAGTGTTCGTTTCAGTAAATGTAATCTGGAAACTGAGTGTTTCTTTTTTTCAGTATAATCTCATTAACTGTTTAAGTTGTAAAGGGTATGCTCCTCCTGGCTTGATTTATTTTGCTAGTTTCGTCTGTGTGTGTCCTGTCCAGAAATTATTCAAGTAACGGAGATGAGATGTGTTTCACAGTTGGCTTTCACAGTTGGTGGAGCGCTAATCAATCTTGAACACTCTCAGTGGAATATTACACACCCACATCAGGAGTGCCTCACCCGACAGAGCCGGAACATACGGCAATAACGGGAGATTCTGTCACGGCCTGAGTGGAAAAAATAGCGCAGCTGCATTATCAACTACTTGCACCAGATTACCATCAACAAACTAGTAACACAAGTCATGTGCTGTGTCTCAATTTGGATACTTCCGTTAGTGAACACCATGTAGTACAATGTGCACACTATGTACTTTTTTACTAATTTTGACAGGGTAGTGTCTCGGCTGTTGTGCACTCACTGGAAGCTCGGTAGATCAGCTGGTGATAGTCAGCCACGGACATCACGCCGTATCGGCCGTTATTCAATTTAGACGGATAAATTAACCCGCTAATGACTTCTATTCTATACAATATAGTGGTACTTAGTGAAAAAAGCACGTGGACAACATGTGGATAACTTTAATTTGTATTGTTCTGTGTTGCCGTTTCAATCGCAACCGCTACTGCTTCTTCGCCCGCCATTTTCACACTTCCGCTATGTAGCAAAGATGGCGACCGTTGAGGGTGAGAAGTGTCCAGCGTTCCACATTCAATGTTTTGACCGTTTTGAATACAACATCCGGGTACTTATAGTGAACTGCATTTACCATTTATTTAGATCTACTTCTGTGTGCGTACTTATGCACTCAAAAAAGCAAGTGTAAGTACGGACGTACGCAAATTGAGACACGGCCTTCCTCTTATCGATTGACTCTTTCTAAATACGATCAAAGACCGAGCTTGTTTTGTGTTTGTAAGGGTGTCAGTTTGGATTTAAACTCAGTCAGCAAATGTACTGTAAACTATCATGAATCGTTAAAGGTGCTAAATGCAAGATTGGGAACATTTCTATTGCCTCTGCACGGCTCTCAACATGGCGACGGTGCTAACAGCACCAACAGTGCTTACAGTGAAAACAACAGCAACAGTGCTGACAGAGCTAGCAATGTTCAGGGGGAGTGAGGGAGATCCGGAGGTTGGGTGCTACGCTTCTGCAACGGCGCCGTCAGTCGGGACGGCATATGAGAGTCATGAGCTAGCCAGTTGGACGCTCAAATGCACGAACATGCACTAAAAGGCATGCATCGCAGCCCGGCTATGTCAACAAAGCACAGAGAAGCTCGGATTACAACACACACAGAGGGAGAGCAACTTCATTCTCTGCTCAGGTAGACATTACTCCTCTATATCTTTACATAGCAAGTAGTTGCTTGCTGCTATATTAATTGTCTGAATATCGTATAGAGCACCTTTAATGTGGTTCTTTACAGGTATGTGTGTACACATATGCACACAGGACTTCTGCCATGCCTTTCTCCAAGTTGCAAAAAGTTTACCTCTCCATTTGTGAAAGTCACGCTTACATAAAGGCCACACTGTGCCGAGATAAGTGCGACGCATTTCCACAGAAGGTGTGTCCGTCAAGCGTACATCCCTCTGCAATCCAGAAGTGAGGCAGCAGTGTATAAATGCCCCTGTGCCAGTGGCACATAAAATGGATGACAGGCCTGGGCTAAGAGGCTTTGCCAAAGCTGTGGCTTACCAGTCTCACAGGTGTTAATGTGCTCTCTGTCTGCCACCCTTACTGAGTAGATTGGGCACCACACTCACTTTCAACAGCCTCGTTGTCTGGCACAAAAGTTACCACATCCAGCCTATTCTACCTTTTTTCCCCCCTTTCTTAGGTAATGTGAGAGCTGCTGTATCTCAATGACAGACATGGCAGGAGAGGCTGGTGGCAATCATCCCTGCGCTACGCTGAGTGGGTCCGACGAGTTAGTCTGACGCTATGTGATGAGAGAGGAGAGTAATTTTTTTCTTAATAGTAGCTCTGACTGTGAAAAAAAGAGGAGAGGAGATTTGTTCCTGTGCCCATGGTAACAGTACAATGAACCATTCCTTGGAGATCATCTTCAAAAAAGCAGAGAGGGGCTGGGAGGATTTATGGTCACTCTGGGTTCTGTGGAGTTTCTGATTGGGGGTTTGAAAGGAATCCAAACATGGACGATAATCTTCTTTTTTCTCTGGTCATATAACACGTCTCCTCCACACTAAGTGGGGCAAAACAGTGGGACAGCCTGGGGTTATATATATTTATCTTTTATTGGTCTCTGAAATCAATTAATCGCTTTGACTCTTTCAGGTAACACCATAAACTGTATATAAAGATGGAGACTTCCTACCGCCGGACAGAAGTGAAGCCAAAATATCCTGGATACAGGGAGCTGCCATATTGAGATTATGACGTCATTTGGAGCCAGAGTCTGCGCAGCAGTGATCAGGTGGTGGAGCCGCGGTATCGAGGTCACCCGATCACGAGCCGAGCACGGCCGCAGCTTGTCAGCGATAAAGACTCACAACTGTCAATCATGACGTCTCACCCTCTTTTTATAGCATCAAATAACTAAATAAAACCAAATTTATCAGAAAAAACTAACATTTAAACACACATCTGCGTGATAAGAACTATCAAAGATGACAGAAACCATCTTTGGGAAAAATGTATTTGACGTGTACTTTGACTTTTTAGTTTGGCCCATCCGCAAACATGGAGGAGCGGGACTACACTGCAGCCAGCCACCAGGGGGCGATCAAGATGTTTTGGCTTCACTTTTGGGGAGCTGTCAAGTTGTCCATCTTTATATACAGTCTATGGGTGAAACCCTCACCTTGTGCCCTTTCTATCACTCTCTCTCTATCAGAGTGAATTTTTCTTGCGGGCTATTACTTTATTGTGAAAAGCTGCTTGTAAACACAATTCACAATGCTAGCCTCCTCTGGGCCGTGGCGCGTCTTGTGTGCATAATGTCTGATTCTGAAGGAACCTGAAAGGCCCTGGTCTAGTGTTGAAGCAGCTCATGATAAAAGGCTTTTTTTGGGGATGACAACAACCGAAGAAAAAGGTTTTTCTTTTTATTTAAAAAAAAAAAAAAAAAACTCTTTTCTGTCGGAGCTCACACTGTTACAGACATGAAAACCGCTTTCCTTTTTCTGAAACCACGGGCCGAGGGAATTGCATCACACTTACATCATACCTAGCTATGAACAGTGTCCAGTGTTGTATTATTTATTTCTATTAATTGCAGTATTGTGAGAAAACAAAACAGAGGGGAGGCAATAATTTTCATGTCATGGTCTATACAACATTAATCATCTTATTAGCAATTTTAAATAGACTATGTAAATGTTATGGTAATTACCAATCTATTATGAAATAAGATTAAATTGACTTTAATGGAAATACTTCTATTTTACAAGGCATTTTTTCACATCATATGACTGCATATGAATTATGAGCCTGCCGTTTCCACATCTATCTACACAGTGCATCTCAGTACATGCTAGGATGCTCATTTAAATGCTGTTAAGTCTCTCAGTGCTGTCGATGGATGGTGAGCTTTAAGTGGGGGAAAGTGAAATCCCTCCTGTGTCTTAGTGGAATCGTGGGCCTGAGCAGACTGGATTTCAGTTCAATAGAAGCTGTAATTAGTTGTAATTTACGGGGCAACTCCTCCCCAGCGACCCCGCTGTGCCGAATCCCCTGGCCACTTGGAAAGATCATGTTTTCTTGCACAGTGCATGGCACTCAAATGAACCACAACACTGCCATAATGGCTTGCTCCCCACTGATTTGCCCACCTTGTGTAAGGTAGCTGAAAGTCACTTCCTGTGATGCTCAGTGGAGCGTACGCGGCTGCTATTTCCATCTATTAAGATGTGAAGGAGCAAAGGGTGCCCAGAGCCACCATAAACCCATCAATAATAGAGGCAATTGGAATGATGGCAAAGTTGGTGGTAATGTGAAGATGTTACCGTTGATGTGTTTGCACCATCAGTGACTGACAATGTGTTTTTTTAGATCTAATGATGCATTTGCATGTAATTCTCTGTGCTTGTTATTGTTCTGAAATCAGTCCAGATGCAATTTGAGCGCATCAATTTAGAGTCCAATGTTACTCAAGCAACTAATGGACTCTCAGGCAAAATGAAAATTGCTTCCTAATGATCTGACTAAGCTTGATGGGTGAATCTAAATTGATTAGTGCGCTAACATGAATGTAATATGGAATTAGCCTTTGAAAAGTGTGATCACATTTTTCTGGTACTTGCTGACCTTATTACATTCTAGCATTTTAGTGTCTCACTAATAGCCATTGCTTTGGACTGTGTGCACTCCAGACCTTTTTTTTTTTTCTCCTCCTCTCATTCTGTTGATATATATTGATGTTCTCATAAATACGCGTTGTCATGACTGTAATGAACTTAAAGTGGTACGAATTGGACATTAGAAGACACATGAGTGTTTCTGTGGCTAATGCACCTCAGTGAGTCATTTTCTTGTTACACAGTCTTCAGGATTCAAAAGTAAAAATAGAAAAAAGTGTTTAATATGGGACAATTTACTAGATACACAAGCTGATGCACGTCTATTCAGGCATGTTCTGTACATGTACTGTATATAGTAATATCTAGCAGTTATTGTAGTTATTTTGTAAGTATTGTTAAAAAACACTAATACTGTGCATTATCTTTAGCACACTATGTTGTTGGAAATGTTGTGCAAATCATAGCAAATTTCTAATAAACTCTACTAAACTACTAAAGATTACTACTAAAGAAGTAAAACAGATTAAGGGTTAGTGGGTTGGGCCTTAACAGTTTCTATAAAGCAGCCATTGTGCTTCAGTTCATCTCAGTATGATATTAAAATAAACTTGCAGAGATGTGATACTTGATCATTTAAGGTAAGCCATCTATCACACTGAGCGTTTTATTCCTTTATCATCCCGCGGTTGAAAGAGACCATTCATGGATGCTCTGAAAAATGTTTGACAGGTGAGCACTTGTACTTAATGAGCTAAAAAACTTACATGTTCTCTAAAAGTGGTAATTTTATTTACTACAATTATTGTGCCTCCGCCTGGCTTGAAAACTAGATTCCACAAGGTCCTTTTTTTAAATTTATTTTTTGGTATGCAAGATATGCAAAGCTTCAATGATTTACCCTCTCAGGGTAAATTGAGCAAGTTTATGAAGGAGGAGAAGATAAAGCACAACAATCCAAAAAAAAAAATTGTAGTGATAAAACAAATTGCCACATTAAATGACAGCCAATAACAGATCCCAGAACCTAGCTGTTTTAATCAACTTTTTGCCGGCTAGCTAACAACACAACAATAGGTAACAATGCAGTGACTGGAGAGAAGTGTCATGCGTGTCTGGATTTTCCCATTTCAAACCAACCAAACTTGCAATGTGAAAGTTAAAGTTTTGAGAAAAGAAGGTAACATCATGACAATTTACTCTCCCTCTCTCTATCATTTCAGTAAAATATAGCAGTAACTTCTGCATACTGTATCATATGCAATATGGTAATTTTTAGACATGTTCCAATACCATTTTTTCCTTCCCATAACCAGTTCTGTACCGACCCGATACCAGTGCGTTAAAAATGGACAAAATGGAAATATTAACTTCTGTGGAGGAGTGGATTAAGCATCTCCTGATAGAAATCCACCTGCTAAACGACATGCGGCGCTACGTAAGGAGGAGGTTCAACAATGTTGCCCAGAATAAGCAAGCAAGCAAGCAGGAACGCAGGAGAAACACACCAACGACTGCCTTCGCAGCACCACGATTCAGAAACTATCTGATGCGGGTCTTGACTCCAGAGAAATTACGGCCTTAAGTGGATTGGCAACCGAAACTCGGGGACCGGAGAAAAGCCAAGCAACACATGTCCACCGAACAAAAAAAGGCAAGGCATGTATATTTTTATTATGTTTTATTATGTTTTTTTAACAGCTGTATACTACTAACCCTGTATAATTGGATGAGATATGATTGCTAACCTTTGTATAACATAAACAAATACATACAGAGGATGAATGCCAAAGAACTTTCTTTTATCTGTTTGACAGATTTTCTAGTGTAAAATATTTGCCAAATTGCTGACATTTTTCTAGCTCTGGCTAACGTTACACTCTCCACTAGCACCTGCCCGCTCGGTACTGCGCATGTGCAACTCTCCGATCGGGCAGGACGTTGTTGTTGTTGTTGTTGTTGTTGTTCCTGTGTAGCATAAATGAGCTGATAAATGATATGATAATGTGATATTGGATGGGTGGATAGACTCATACTCGCCAATACCCAATCCAGCATTTTAGGCTGTACTGGAGGCAACAACTCTAGTTATTTTAGTTATTTAGGAATTATTAAGACAACAACAATTTTTAATATTGTTTAGAGCAAGAATCCCCTCTCAAAGACTTTCCATGTGACCTTTAAACAACCCCAGGATCCCCTCGATGGACTCCTCTGCTTCTAACGCCATTCTGCTGACGATACTGTCCAGATGGTTTGTCCCTAGTTATCACCAGAAAGGAAAAGAAATGAAGGTAAGTGTGAAGTGTGTGTGTGTGTGTGTGTGAGTGAAGGCAAGAAAAGCACAACATGGGCCACAGTGGTTTGACCTAAATGTTACTCGAGGGCCTCCGTCTACTGAGGGACACTTGAATGCTGGGATGAGCTGGCAGCTGGAGCAGCGCACGGCGAGCGCTCATCACCCCAGCCCGCATCCCCTTCCCCTTCGCCTGCTCATCCTCCACTCTGCTCTCGACCCTTTACAGCGGCTCACCTCGGTGAGTATGAATAATGAATGTGACTAGACACATGGGTCAGAGGTGACGTGTCTGTGAGGGAGCAAATTCCTCCTTGATTAGTACATAAAAAGCCAGGCCCATCTGCCTCTTCTCTGGGATTTGACAGGGGTCTGGGCAGGAATGCCAGGAGCCCAGGGACAGCGGAGCAGAGACGAGGCCTCGGGGGGTGGGGGGGTAGTAGTCCTCTGCACCAAGCAAGGAGAGACCCACAGCAGGGGGACTCACTTTATCATCACCTCACATCACGCAGACTCTGCAGCATTGTAATGTGCAAAGCTTGAACTTGCCTTTGGGCGTTGTAGTCTTAGTGCAGTGTATACAAATCAGGCTATCAACCACTAAATGGCAAGAAAAGGGCCTAACTGTTTTGTATTAACTCATAAAACTTGAAAGTAATGGGAATTGTTTCAGGCTATCACACATCTCTTTTATAAGCCACTCATTCATATTTCAACACAGATGTATAATATTTCCATTCTTCAAGGACGGAATTAGAAACAACCCCGTTTTTTTTACCTGGAAATACTTTTTAAGTCCAACATATTTAAATCTCTCCAGTCGTATTGTCGCCTTTAAAGCCGTTTCACACCAAGCAAGGACTTTCGTCCAAAAAATTTGCACGGAAATTTATAAAAACGGATTTTGTGGGGTTTTATGAACGCTTGCACACCTTTGTGGAACATTCGTGCGAGGGGAAAAAATATTCATACGGACCTCAATTTCAGCAGATTTCAGCCTGCAGAAATATATGTTTCACCAATAAAATCCTTTCTTCCAACTGTTTGTATTTTCGGGGCCTTGGAACAATGGGTGCTTGTTTTCAGGGTAATGGACTGTCGGACATGTCGGGGCTTTTTTCGGTCCAATGGGACCGTATTAGCTGGGATACGATCAAGATGGTAATGTAGCTGATATGCATTTGCTAACGATATATGTTGGTCACGGAACGGGGCTAGCCACAAGAGCTAACGTTAGCATCACATTTTGGGTCCGATTATTTTATGCATTGTGTAGTTAATGTTAGCCCCTTAGACATTCTCTGTCTGGACAGGTTTTTGTTGTGTGGAGTGGACAAGGCACTATTTAGGAAGAAACTCATTGGGCCTCGCCGTGAAAATGGAACACGGCAACACGGATATTTCGCACCGGACCCGGTGTGAGTTGTCAATGCAGAAAATTTGCATGCAGATTTTACGCGTTCCCGCACCATATTTTTGCATCGCACTGGTGAGAAACGGCTTTTAATCAGCAGGTGGCAAGCAAGACACAGGAACTTGGCTTGGCTCTTGAGGAGTTGTAGCATTTATTCACCGACAAATAGCTTAAACTGTACAAACTGCACTGCTACATTCACAGCTATAACATTACTGCTGACTTCATACTCACCGTCACACAGTCTCTCTCTCGACTACACACTCGCTCACGTTACGTGCACAACCTATGCACGAGTTACATTATTCCTTAAAGGAGCTCTCTACTTGAATAACACATCTTAAATTATTTTTTTTTTATTCCCCGATGCTTAGGCCCAGCATGGAGTCAATTTTCGCTCCAGCCACGCCATCAATCCTTACATAGCCAAGCGGCAACCTCCGGTGCTGAGAAATGAAGCCAACGAAGTAGCGCCGAAAAACTGCAGTTCATTGAGTGGCCACTTGAGGCTGGCTCCAAAAGCGAGTCAATCTCCCATGTTAAAATGCCCAACTTTACAGCAGAAATAAACATGTTTACAGCCAGGTAATAAAAACAGTCTCTATAGCTAATTTCCCTGTTCATGACAACTGTACATTAACCTCAATAATCACGGATAATACTCGGACTGGAAACCCTGCATTAAGCATTGAGTACTCAGTTCAGTTTCACCTTGCTTTCCTGAGTACAAGCTTAGAAGTTGCTTTAATTCAGCCAGCAGCTCTTGACCAGAGTGGTTCTGTTTACCGCGGACTGCCTATGCACAGTTTTCTAAAGCACTCACACAGGGGTCCTTTAGAAAGGTCAAGGCCATCTGCAACACCACCAAGAACCCCTTGAAGCGCCTGACCTCCCATGGGGGGCATCATTGATCTTATTAGTCTTTATAGAAGGATTAACAGTGGGAGCTCCTCAGTAGAGTTGTCCACTCATTTACACTGACGGTCTGGGGTGCAGGGAGGTAAATTACCATACTGTATCCCACAGTAACAATGCAATATATACATGCCCTGAACGAGGCCAGAGATAAGCAAACATGGAGCAGGTTCACCTCGCGTAGAGAGAGAAAGAACTTACCCTTCGGCAGCGGCTATAATTAATATGCTAAATTGAATTGCAATAATCGACTAGGGGACTGGCCTTGTGCTCTAGAGGTAGGATGATTAAAATGTAAGGCTCCAGTGAAGGGGTGATTGGGACCCTGGTGAATTAAGGATTGGATTTGATGGGAGACAATGCGGCTTCTATTTTTCATTAATTAGCCTCAGATCCATAAAACCCGTGAAAGACTTCAATTGTGTATTACTCCAGCCTCTCAATTACATCCATTCATTAGCTCTGAATGGCCTCCACCAAAGCATTATAGCACATGCATATGAGAATAAAAGAGTGAATGAAAGATTGAGTAGACTACCCTAATGCCACTGGGTCTCATTATTACATGAGGAAGGGGGGAGTTCATGAAAAATGTTGAGGTCCTTTGTCAAATGTCAAAAGGATGAATGCTGCATGGCCAACATCCAACACAATACACATTTGTGTGGGATGTCAAGTCATAATAAGTTTCTATTTAAAAACTCTGCAGTCACATCCGCACACAGCCATTGTGCACTTCCAGGCATTAATCAATATCGGCTTTTGAAGGTGCACGACCAAAACCACCAATTTTCAAGGCTTTCTATGGAGCATGAATCTTCCAGTGAGTGGCTTCTCCAAACACATATTCAAAGCAGTAAGAACAAACGGAGTGTAACTATTCACACAACTGTACACAAAGACTTCACCGTAGTCTTAGATCTAGTCAGAGACAACTTGTTTTTTAAATTATAACTATGGTTGTCAGTCGAATAAAATATTGAATTGTGATTAATCGCATGATTGTTTATAAATAATCGTGATCAATCGCAAATTACTCGCATATTTTTTATCTGTTCAAAACGTACCTTAAAGGGAGATTTGTCCAGTATTTAATACTCTTATCAACATGGGAGTAGGCAAATATGCTGCTTTATGCAAATGTATGTATATATTTATTATTGGAAATCAATTAACAACACAAAACAACAACATATTGTCCAGAAACCCTCACAGGTACTGCATTTAGCATAAACAATATGACATGGCAAACTGCAGCCCAACAGGCAACAACAGCTGTCAGTGTGTCAGTGTGCTGACTTGACTATGACTTGACTCAAAACAGTATGTGATTATCATAAAGTGGGCATGTCTGTAAAGGGGAGACTCGTGGGTACCCATAGAACCCATTTTCAGTCACATATCTTGAGGTCAGAGGTCAAGGGAACCCTTGGAAAATGGCCATGACAGTTTTTCCTCGCCAAAATTTAGTGTAGGGTTGGAGCATTATTTAACCTCCTTTGCGACAAGCTAGTATGACGTGGTTGGTACCAATGGATTCATTAGGTTTTTCTAGTTTAATATGATGCCAGTATCTTCCCTCTAGCTTCAAAACGGCCCACTACAACCTAAAAATCACAAAGTTGCGTTAATGCGTTAAAGAATTGGATGGCGTTAAAACGAATTTGCGTTAACGCGTTAGTTAACTTTGACAGACCTAATAATAACTTGTGAAAACAAGTTGTATTTCTACCCCTAACCACAAAAGTAGATATTCCTAAATCACTAGAATGCTCCTTCTGAGATTTCAAACACTGCTCATGCAGACTGCATATGCAAGGAGCTTTTAAATGAATAAAAAGACTGAGTGCTCTGAGTCCCGTTGTAGCTGTCTGTAGATGTAACTCTCTATAGGCACCCAGCACAATCTGTGATTAAAATCTCCTTTGACATTTCTTTATTGCCGTGTCTTTGCACTGCTCAAACTCGCTACGGTTTTGTTTTTCTCCCACAAGCCAAAAAGCCAAGCCTGAGGATTTACTACATTTTGTTTTGATGCGTACATTTCCTTAAGAAGATTACAAAAAAAAAGCGAAGTGTTGTCATATATCCTGTTTGCAGCTAGTCTCCCTCTCTCGGTGTGTCTCGCTTCATGTGTGTGCGTGACTGCCTGTGTCTGCAGACGTACACAGAGATAGGGAGAGGTGTAGCAACAGGATGAGAGAGGTGCATGGTTGTGTAATGAAACCCATAATTACAGGGCGAGGGACGGGTATTGTTCATGTGATTGACAAGTCCCTTTCAGTCATGAGTGCAGTTTTCTGTCAAAGGCCTGTTTTTCTGTCCTTTTTTTTCTCCTTTCTTCTTTCCCCCAGAAGGCCGTGCACCTTCTGCTGCTGCATGAGAAACACAAAGGCATCAGTCTCCTGGACAGGGAGTGTACTTGGCGATAATGCATGATTTGCATTTAATTCTTGGATGTGACAGGCTCCCTTATAGTACAGTAGAGCCCCGGGCCTAATTTACATTGTGTTCTTATCAGGTGCCATAATGCTTTGCTAAGGGACATGACATTCATCTGCATGATATGGTCGTGATACGGTTAGCCGGAGTACATGTGTATAGTGACAATAAAAAACAGGCTGCTGATGTGTTGCGGATATTGTAGTAAAGGTGCACCTGTGTACACTTCGTTTGAATGCAGTCAAGGCCCCTGTGGATGTTTTTCTTTTATGTGTGTGTATGCTTATATCTGACTGAGCTATAAAAAGGGAAGAAACACTGACTCTTCCATCATGAGATGAAATTGTGTTCAAAACAGGGTCTGAAATTAGCAACCACCACCCGCCAAGTGCGGGTAACTTGTTGGCAGTGGCGGGTAAAATCGTCAGGACATCCAGGGAAAACACTGGGGATGGGAATAAAGAATCAGTTCCCGTTGAGAACGGGTTCCTAGTTGTCCGATTCCTCGGCCTCTCATGCCTCTGTGACTATCGTTTCCTCTGTATTGATGCTTTCCGACAGTTACGCATGCACATTGACGTATACGCACGCTGTATCATGTTTCAGTTTCTCTGGGACCGGAGCAGACCGGAGCCATGGCGGAGAGAAAAGAAAAAGCGCTCAAAAGCATGACGCTACTAGGGACGCACCGTATTTTTCCCCTGATAATGCGACACTGTAAACAACAAATCCGTGTTGAAATCAACAGGAAGAGAGTTAGTAACGTTACCTGTTAGAAGCCGGTGGGCAGCACAGTCCTACTTACGTCCAAATAACGGAGCTACTAACGTTAACGGCGGTTCCATTGAGTTACATTATGGGACGGTCAAGCTCTGTTCAGTAAAAATGACTATTGGGCGAAGGTAAATTACAATGTTATGATTATGTGTTCAAATGTAATAGTTTTTTGGCGTGAAACTTGAATAAATCCAGTTGTTTGAGGGAGATGTTTTCACAGCAATATAAATAGATATTAGAGAGAGAATTATGACCTGTTTATCTTCCTAACATTAGCTCTAAGTAGCTTGCCAAGATTTTTTTAAATAACCATAATCATTTGAATTGTGTGTTTTATGCAAATAACCACTATAGATGACAATAACAAAGTACAGTACAGTATTGTGTACAGTACCCTCCCTCCCCCAAAAAATAGGGGCTCCCCAGGGATGCTACGCTGTAATTTGAACAATGGAATTTACCATTTATATAATGTTTTTTTATGTAAAATATATCCAACATTGAATGACATCAGATCTAAAATGTTATTCTTTCATTTAGCGCATAGATTTCAAAAGTGGCAAACAAAATAAAATACTTGCCTACCACAGTGGCAGGCAGTGAAAAACAGTTAATTTCAGACCCTGGTTCCAAATGTCTATTTCCTCGAGAACAGTCCGCATGTTAGGTGTCATTCATGTAATGACACCTTCAAGTATCTGTCTTCACACCTGCTTCTTCACACACTCTTTACCAATATTTGTGGGGGAAAAAAATCTCATACTGTGAACAATATATAACACAATATTGTTCAAACTTGTCCTCCAGCTCAGCCCTCCTGACAGTGTAAGCTATTTTATTGAACGTGGCTTTTCCTCTGACTAGTCTTCCAGAACAAAAGTTCCAGGCGGGAGAATCCAGAATGTCACGTATCCGGTCAGTGCGTCCGGGTGTGTGACTCCTCAGATATTACACATTTTTAATACCTCCTTACATGCCGCTGGAGAATAGTATGGGCAATGGCTGCCCGTAATTGAGCCATATTGTTGCTGAGCGTGGGATTCTTGTGGGAGATGGGGAGAAGATGGAGGGGAAACACAAGCCTGACCCTGGAGACTAGAGAGGCACAATCTGCTGTACATACCTCCACCTCACACCCTCCATTCTCACACATGAATGAACTCTCTCTCTCTTCCTGCGCCGGTCATTTGCTCTTCTCTGCCTGATTGTGGTGCACATAGACATTGTTAAACCATTGTAAAATGTGCCAGGTCTGGGCTAGTACCATCCCCGCTCCCTGATGAGTTATTAAACACATATGGAGCATAACGGCATTCCCAATAAGCCCAGGGATATGCGCTCGTTCTTCGGTTGCAGGGCCTCATCTGCCACCTGCACCTTTTTAAAAAAAAATAATTTGTCACATATCTGAAGCCAGGAAACTGCCCGGCTGAGTGCCACCACCATTTGAGCTCAATGGTTTGAACACTATCAGAAGGGACGTGTCAGAGATGGCACAATTTGAATTGCATGTGAACTGCCTCGCCATGTGCTATTGCTTGTTTTTTGTGACAGGAAGACAAGCCCTCAAGCATTTTTTTTCTTACTGCCCAAGTGTTATCCTGGTGATTTCTCTTTCACACCAGAAATGATTGGAAGTGTTAACCATGTTTCCTGTGTATGACATGTCTCTTCGTCATGTCCTCCTGTCAACTGAAAGTTATAGCAAATTAATTCCCTCGGGGCCCCAAAGCCGGCTCTCCCTTATACTCACTTTTTCCCCTTCACTAAAGTTCAAGCGTTGTAATGTGTAAGGTCAGAAGAGAAATGGCTGCTCTATTAATACTGAAAATCTGTGCAGGAGTTCAGATGGAGGAGAGTTTGGTGGCGGCGAAAGCTTTTGGTGCAACAAGAATTCCCACAGGAATCACAATTTGCCTCAGCATTCCCGGGCCCTTCACAGTTTGATAACTCAATAGATTACCTGCCGCACTTTCCAAGGACATTAAACTAAGTTCTCCTCAGGATCGATGGGAAAGGGCTTTTTGGATATCAACGCTGCTCGATACTGCACACTTCATTTCCCACACCATAGAGGCCCCTACATTTAATTATACCACGTGGAACGGTTTTAATTCCAGCTATGTACAGTTACCTAAAGTAGCTGTCAATGAGAGGAAGACAGAAACACATCACTATAAAGAAGAAACGTCTATCTCAACAACCAAATCTGGAACTGTAAATACTAGAAAGGCAGATTAGAAAACTCAGTAACACAACTACGGCTGTCCTCGACCACAGAAATTCTTATTCGACTAACACTCACATATGATTGGACCAGATTATGCGACTATTCGGTTATTTGTTCCCTGAGTAGGTTGTACTAATCCTCCTGGATTACAAACATGCAAACAACGCACCAATCCCATGCTCCTTAGTCAATAACAAATAACAATACAAACAACAATACTGTAGAATAACAGAATCCTTTAACATGAATGCCTTTAATCAAACCGAACCCCACGTGTTACAGCGCTCTGCCGTCATCCATGTCACGGAGACGAGCCAAGCCAGTGCCCTCGTCGCCATTGCTTATGTCGGAGCCCAACCCATGCAGAGCTCGGGCCGAAAGGGCTGAGAGGAAGTTGCCGCAAGCTGCATTTTAAAGCGCAGCTCTGGTCACATTGGTCCTGTGCACACAGCAGGTTGAGTCGAAACAATTTTGTCGAAACATTTAGCAAAAAGTTCACTTCCTCATTAAACGTGTCTACAGTCTACGGGTCCTACATAGCCTCTATGACGTCACCACTAGTGGCCTGTGTGTAGTCCGCAGCATAGCAGATATGAGCAGCAGGCTGTCTAATACGAGTGAACAAAGTTATTATTATTTTTTTGTGATCACTTATATTGTGGCCATATAGCT